>CABHPP010140308.1:59885-76438 GCA_902168425.1 Peromyscus attwateri
ACACACACACACACACACACACACACACACACACACACACACACACATCAACACTTAGGGCTGTTTGTAGTTGCATTCTGCTTGTTTCGGCCATTATCCAAAGCAGGGACTGGTCAACCAGAGACTGTGTTTCTATTCCACTGGGAACTGGCTAGACCAGTGGTTCCCAACCTTCCTAATGCTGTGACTCTTTAATACAGTTCCTCATGCTGTGGTGACCCCCAACCATAAAATTATTTTCATTACTACTCCATAACTGTAATTTTTCTACTGTTATGAATTATAATGAAAATACATGTATTTTCCAATGGTCTTAGGCAACCCCTGTGAAAGGGTCACTTGACTTCAAAGGAGTCATAACTCACAGGTTGAAAACAGCTGGCTGGAGGCAGCAGATCCTGCCTCACAACTGTGCCCTTGCAGGGTACTGAGTGCAAGAGAGGCCGACTGTTCATTCTCTAGCTCCCATCCCTCCTTGGTTGTGCAGGTTAACTTTTAGACATTTCAGCCTGCATATCTAGAGCACACTACACAGTCCAGGGCTGGAGGATGAAAGCTGTGTCTGTGAAATGAAACTTCTGTGGATAATCTCTAGAGTATAAGAAAGTGTGGTAGCTCTTTACAAAGGAGGGGGCGGTCAATCTCACTGTTGTAGATACAATTCCTGATGCCCACTGAGTATATGACACATGGCTGAAGAATGAATAAAGCAAGGACAATGATCTCTTATTTTGAAAAGATCATAGCAAGGATCTGGACTTCAGAAGGTCCATGTTGAAGCCTCAGATTTTGATCTTGACCTTGGCCAGTAACCACCCCTCTCTGAGCCTCAGTTCTCTGCATTACTTGATAAAAGGGTTGAGGGCCATGCTTTCCATAAGCACCTCACAGCAATATTCTATGGATTATGGGTGGAATATAGATAGCCTCATTAGGCCAAGGGATCATATTCTAAGCTAAAGACATGAGCTCATTTTTTTAAACCAAGAAATAGAATGAGTATTTTAACAAGAAAGGGTAATTAATGCACCGTGATAATCACAGAATGGTCTTCTGTCCTTTTAAAAAGGAAGGTTAATTATTGCATAAATTGGGGTACATATACACAATGGAGTTATTTAGCAGCCATTGAAAACTAAGTTTATAAAGAGTGCTTTATGGCATTGAAAGTTGGGCATACATTATTCTATATATCCAGTATGCATGTGTGCAGATTCATATATCTACACATCTGGAGAATTAAAAGGACCATCTGAAGGATCATTTTAGGATGGTAAAATAACAGGTGACTTTTATTTTAGACTTGAACTTATTTACACCTTCTGAACTGTGGACAATTGGCGTGCATTATTTTCACAACTAGACGCTATATAACAAGTGAGAACATAAGTATGTTTAAATGAAGCAAACAGAAGGTAGAGAAGATGCTACTGAGGAAGCATATCAAGCCCCTCTGACCTCGATCACTTGGTGAAAAAAAGTGACAGTGAGCGGGTGTGAGAAGAATGGTGCACATGGTTGCATCTGACATGATTGTGTTCCTGTTTTTGCATTTATTTATCATCTGTGTGTGTGTGCATGTGTGTGTGTATGTGTGTGTGTGTGTGTGTGCGCATGCGCGCATGAGCACACCAGTGAATGCACATGCTACTGTGTGTGTATGGAGGTCAGAAGATGGAGTTCAGGAGTCACTTCCACCATGTGAGGCCTGGGGCTTGAACTCTGGTCAACAGGCTTGATGGTAAATGCTTTTTCTCACTAGGCCACCTTGCTGACCTACTGTGTGCTGTAATTTTAGGTGACTATCCAGGCATTATCATTTGATCTTTGTGTCTGATGAATCGGAAATGTTACCTTCAGTTTCTGTATCTGTGAAATGGGTGCAGCAATGACTGTGGGCACACCCCACGCAGTGCTTTTTCCCCTTAGGCCTCTGTTTGCATATAGTATTGCTGAGTATATGAACCTGTGGTTAATTAATTAATGCCATCTGCATTAATTTCCTTGAGCTTTTTTTTAAAATCAAAATTAAATCTAAGGGTGGGCTCACTTTTCTCTCTGTGTGTGCCTATGTTACCTTTCGTCAGTGTGTGAGCATGGACAAAGGGAAGAATTGTTTCTACCTCAACATCACACGGGCTTCACTCTATTGGTCTCATCTAAATCTCATTACCTCTCAAAGCCTTGCCTCTAAATATCATCATATTAAATGTTAGAACTTTTGAATTCCTGACCCACAGAATCTGTGAAATGTAACCAATGAAGAGAGTGGATTTAAGCAATAGGTTTGGAGTGATCCATTTTACAACTGAGAACTGACCAGATTTAAATATTGGGGAAGGTAGAGTTTGATAGATTATTATTCTAAATCAAGAGTTTGAGTCATGCCGGGCAGTGGTGGTGCTACGCTGGGCGGTGGTGGTGCACGCCTTTAATTCCAGCACTCGGGAGGCAGAGCCAGGCGGATCTCTGAGTTCACGGCCAGCCTGGTCTACAGAGCGAGATCCAGGAAAGGCACAAAGCTACACAGAGAAACCCTGTCTCGAAAAACAAAAAACAACAACAAAAAAAGAGTTTGAGTCATTCTCATTCATGATATAATGTGACAAGGCTGAAGGTTTTCTCAGGGACAAGCAGGGTCACAGGGGAACCCAGGGGACTTGGGCTCTCTACAACCACTCTCTTGTCTTTGATGCTTTTTAAACGATGGCTTGTACATGTGCATTGTGCTTTTCCTCTCATTTTGCCCCACATGCACACATTTCTCTGACCCCATTATTTGCAATGGCCAGGCAGAAATTTATCATAGACAAGAGAGCCAAATCTTTAATTAATGGCTGGGAATGTGGACTCGAGATGAGGCCCATTGAAGCACTCAGGTCCTACCGCTCATACACAAAAGCAGACATTAGCTCTTAGTAAGACAATATGAAAGCATCATTAAAGAAAATGGACAGAGATGATTGCTTGCTGATTAGAAAACATTGGGATTAAGAGCAATGTCCTTTTCATTATATGAGCTACGTCTTTTAGATTGTAGTACTGAATTATGTTAGGACAACATAGAAATTAATTTATTATCTCACCTGCAACTCTCCATTTTCATCCATAATTGATATGGTAGTTAGGGATGTGGGATGTTGAATGTCTGTCTAAAAAGCAGAATCCAAGACAAATATTAAATCTGCATCTATCAAAAGGAAAATTTCTGTGTTTTAGATAAATCATTTAAAAGAGACATCTGCTTGTGTCCTTGTTCAAGTAGATGTGTGATGTGTGAATGTGTATACATGTGTGTGTGTGCATGTGTGTACATTTGAATCCATGTGGCCCACATTGAGCTAGTCATCAGAGATGAAATAATAAAAAGGAAGACACACAGTCTCCATGTTCATAAAACAAATGGTATACTTGAAAAATACACATCTCATTGAGTAAACCAAACAGTCACATTTGTTGTGTTGACTATGTAGAACAATTATAGTGTCTCTGACAAGTGGTTAAATAATATATTGGAAAAGTCATGATCAGGAAATCTGCTCCTGTGTGTCTATGTTCATATTATGTGTGTGAGCATGTCTGTGCATGCATGTGGAGGCCAGAGGACAATGTTAGAAGTTGTTTTTCAAGTGCTATACACTTGTCCTGGGAGAGAGTATCAATCTCACTGACCTGGAACTCACCAAGCAAGCCAGGCTGACTGGCCAGTGAGCTCCAGGGATTCACCTGACTCTGTTTCTCCTGTGATGGGATTGCAAGCATGTACCACCATGCCTTGCTTTTTACATGGGTTCTGGAGATTAAACTCAGGTCTTCACATTTGCAGCCAAGCACTCTATCAATTAATCTATCTTCTAGCCCCAACACTGGTTCTCATCTACCAAAGCTGAGCACTCCTGCATATGGAGCCAGGAAAAACGTATAAGTATCTTTACCAGAACACATGTATTGGAGTCTTCCTTCCTGAAAGAATTGCCATGGCTCCAAAATTGAAATGACATAAAAAATGTCCATCCATAATGGCAAACTTTGGTCTGTGCCTATGCTGAGAACTTCGCAGCAGTAGCAAAATAACTTGAACTCTACAGGATAAAATCATGCATGTAAGCAACACAAGGATGAGTGAACCTACATTCTATATTATTCTGTTTGCATGGAAGCCCAAACTTAGAGCACTAATCTGTGTTATTAGAAACATATGGTCTGGCAACAGCCATACCACCATGAGTGTGTCTGATCTCCTCTGAATATAGAGGTGACTGTTGGCAAGTTAACTTCACCAGTGTCAGACAGTTATGGGTCTTGGGGTCTTGAGACTTCTGGGTTCTGGTCCCGTGTGCGTGTGTGTGTGTGTGTGTGTGTGTGTGTGTGTGTGTGTGTGT
The DNA here is from genome assembly GCA_902168425.1 of Peromyscus attwateri. Classification (NCBI taxonomy): domain Eukaryota; kingdom Metazoa; phylum Chordata; class Mammalia; order Rodentia; family Cricetidae; genus Peromyscus; species Peromyscus attwateri. Next base: position 64,268 of record CABHPP010140308.1, read on the forward strand.
TTGTGACACTGGGCATTGAATATAGGATCTCACATGTGCCAAGCAATTATTTCACTACTGAGCTGAATTCCCAGCTCCCATTTTTGTGCCTGTGAATTGTCACATGATATGCTCATTTTTCACTGTGAGTGTTATACGGTAAACAGATAAAATGGCCAGTTTCTCCCTACTGCCTGCAGTTTAACCCTAAGTTCCTGTGGACAACAATAAGGCTTGACATGGATGATTTTGGATCTATCCTTCCAGACTCATATTCCTTCCATGCCCTGCGAATCTCTGCCTACCTTGGTTTTCAAGCATACTGCACTGTTTTCCATTTTCTTGATTGCAAAAATGTGATTTCTTACTTGAAATACCCTATTGTTCTTACCTTGTGTATCTCATTGGATGCCCAATCATATTCAGTTGAAAATCACTCTTCGTTGCTCTCCCCCTATCCCCATATTCCACTGTGTGTGTTTTCTTAGTTGCTTTGCTACATTTCATAGTGTGGTATATTTAAAGATGTTTTGTCACCTTCTTGTCAAGTCCTACAGACTTCGTCCAGTAAATGACCACAGAGAAAGGATCTCTTCTTGGAATTCTATTCCATCCAACTATCTGCTATACTCCCTGTCACATACTGTAAGTTGCTAAGTGCTTGTGAGCACATGCTAGGATAATAAGACTTGGGATGCATGGATAACCAGGTTGTCAAATAAAGGAAGCCAGGCACTCCCAATTGTTAGAAACAGTGAAACTATCAACTCTGTGCAATCAAGCCAGGAAAGAAGTGGGATTTCTGGGAGATGTCAGAGTAATGATGTCCAACAGGCAGAATAAGTATTGTTGTATGTTGGAGGGTTGAATAAAAAGAACTTTGAAAACAAGTAAAGATCTTCTAAGCTAAAGATGCTAATGGCAGTAGTCACACAACAGTAAAACACAGATGCTTCCCTGGTGGCTAAGAGATGCACCTACATCTGGGTATGCATGCCTCTTCTCATCTATCTGTGGCTCCATATCAAACTTGCTCTCTGCTAGGCATCCTGCTACGTGCTGAAGACCACAGAGAGCGAACAAAAGCACATAAACATGTCCTTAAGTTGATCCAACCTGATTACTGAGAACCAGGAAATAGCTACCATTTCATCTGCCCTGATGCCTCCAGGATCACGGTTTTGTTTATATCAAACAAGCCTAAGCAGTCCTCAGGTCACTTGCATTACTTACTAACTATCAAATTTTTTGCATTTACTACTTTATGTAGGCAGTGATTATATTTTGCGTTGGGAAGTAAAAACTACACCAGGAAGGGAGGAAGAAAGGGCAGTAAGGAAACAAGGAGGGACAGAGGACAGACAGACAGTGATAACCAGAATCTGGTGGGGCTTTGCTTTCCTTTTAAGAATCAATTTTTCATAACTCATTTGCAAAAAAATTATTGAGTCCTCAATAAAGAAAAAGCATTTGTTTGACTGGCCCTCATAGTCCAAATAGCAAAAATAGATAGAATAGATAGGCATTGGCTAGGATGGAGTGGGGAATATTTAGTGGAAAGAAGGAAGGCAGGAAAAGGAAGAAGAAGAAGAAGGGAGGGTGGAAGGGAAAGAAGAAAGAGAAGAGAGGGAGAGATGGAGGGGGAAAGGAGTGAATCACTGAAATTCATTCTCTATCCAAGGTGACAGCACATGTATTTTCTGATTTTCCCCAGGGGAGGTTTCCATTTTGCCACTGGGAGATGGGGAACACTGAGAGGCCTGATGAAGCATTATCTCTGCTGGGTTGATAAATAGGTCACCGGGCAAGGGTGTTATGGTGATAAAATGTGATCTGTTTTATGTCCTGAGTGTCTCTTACTGGCAAAAGTTACTTCACCACTTTAGAGACCTCTTTTGTTTTAATATTTAAATATGCTGGAGACCAGAAATCACTGCACATGTCTCAGCTTGCTTTCTTTTTGATGTTCCCAAGTGTTGGTTGCAAGCATTCCAGTTTGGAAAAGGGTCTGAGTGATGGCATGACTCCCTCTTAGGTCCTCAAGCTTTGTGTGTCACTTATACCCACCTTCTCCCCACAGTGAGCACAGACACTTCCCACACATTCCAAAATTGGCTGTACACTTACCTTTCTTGCTTGACCTTAAACTTCTTGAGTGGATTTAACCTTGAGTGGGCTAATCAGCTTTTAATCGTTAGATTCCATGACCCCAGATTCACTTGCATAACCCATTTTGAAGTTGGTTTGTGGAATAAACTATTAAGTGAGTTGATTTTAAAAAAACAACAACCAAGATTTGTAAAGTGTGTATGAGTGAAGTGCCCATGGAGGTCAGAAGGGGGCAATGGATCCCCTGAAGCCAGAGTTACAGGTGATTTTGAGCCATTGGATGAGTGCTGGGACTAGAACTCTGATCCTCTAAAAGAACAGGAGCAAGTGCTGTTAACCATTGAGACTTCCAGCCCCTGGAATGATTATTTTGTCTTTAGCTATTTTTGAGATTATTTCAAAAGATAGATGTCTTCTGTCCATCTACAACCTGGTTGGCCTTGATTCCAGCACTGAGCAGTGTGATTCTAATGGGACTTGTGGACTCCTTTAATGCGCTAGGCTGTTGAGATCTAAGAGACATCTGCTTGCGGATGCTTAAATATATGAGAAAGGATACATTAAGATATGTAGATGTGTCCCCTAAATAAAGAACAGAGGAAATGTGTGATGTCACTTGGAGTCCCACTGTTCCCTGAAGAAGGAAGTCCATCTTTGAGAGTCTTACAGCTGTTGGACGCTCAACTGTCACCTTCTTTTCACATTTATTCTGAACAAGCACAATCCATCCATCAGCGCTTAAAGAGTTTTCCAACAGTACATTGACCTTGAATGCGCCACATTGATTTTCAGTAACGCACCGCAAATAGGGTCGTTACGGAGTCACCCAACAGTGAACATGGTCGGGAACAGATTTCTGAAATTCCGATAGGGTGCCACCTGCCTTGGATGATGGATCAGCCTACTGTAAACCATCAATCCTTCTCAGGGGCTTGAAAACAGTGACACTTGAATGAAATTCATCACCACACACACCTCCAGACCAAGCCTAAGGCCATCGCAGGGCTTTTCTGCCATCACGGGTCCTCTTGAGTAAAAGGTCTGTTTTGTTTGTAGTAGCATTTGTTTACTGAAATGCTTTCCTTGGAAGGACTCACTTGTGATGGTGACAGAGATGTAAGCACTACAGGGAATTATGTCTGCAGCAAGGATTGAGCGATAGATAAAAAGCCTCCGTCTTAAACTGCCAGAGGTTAACGCCAAGCAATTAAGGTGATTGTTTCTTAGACAGTATTGGACACGTGTACACACACAAAGGGGACATTAGCACAACCAGAAGAGAACAAAGCAAGACTAACCAATGCCAGGCCCCAAATCAAAATGCAGAATGAACCCATGTTCTTTCAAATTCTGGGTAATCATGAGGTATTGCCTTGCAAAGTGAAGCATCTATGGTTTTTTTGATGCCTCATGGGGGGGGGAGGCTTATAATAAATAAAGAGGTATTGTCAAGAACTGGAGAACTGTAGGAGGGATGCTAACTGTTCAATACCCTGGATTTGGGAATTGATTTCTGCTTTAAATATGTGATGATGTGTTTGCTTACGTGATAGTAATTGTCACTTTCAAGGTGTTTCCCATGAGCCATGTGTCACCCCAGGCATAGTGTAGGCATTCCACAAACTTCCTAAAGATCCCCAGCATTAGGTTTGTCTTTACAAATCAGAAAATAGAGGCTCAGAGGTCTTAGGGAAGTTCTTCAGTCTTGAACACTTATCCACACTGAAGAGAGAAATCCTGTCTTTTCTCTTAGATTTCTGCTCTCCCAGACCTTCCACTATGGCCCACTGTCATTCAAAGAGCACAACAAATGGAACCATGGACATTTTGATACATGTCATGTGGTTCTCACATCCTCTCCCTGCTGTGGGATGTTCTGTATGACAAATATGTTAATAAATAAAGCACTGATTGGCCGGTAGCCAGACAGGAAGTATAGGCGGGACTAACAGAGAGAAAGACTGAGGGACAGGAAGGTGGAGGAAGAGACTGCCAGCCACCGCCAAGACAAGCAACATGTAAAGATGCCAGTAAGCCACGAGCCATGTGGCAAGGTATAGATTTATAGAAATGGGTTAGTTTAAGATATAAGAACAGTTAGCAAGAAGCCTGCCACGGCCATACAGTTTGTAAGTAATATAAGCGTCTGAGTGATTATTTTATACATGGGTTGTGGGACTGCGGGGCTTGGTGAGACCTAGAGAGAAGCTCTCCAGCAACATCTCCCCACTCCAAGAGCTTAAGCTAGAGCAGATACTGCCTTAGTCCACAGCCCCAGGGGTTAACAGCTGTTGCTAGGTGCGTGCAGTTTGCAGAGGTGGTTTTTGAGTTGCTAAAGCTCATGATTACACTTCTATGATTATAAGCTCTTGGGAAGAGAGGTGTCTGAAGGGTCTGAAGACTCTAATTGATGTTTGCCAACATACACCCAAGCCTATCATTCTTCCCTTCTCGCTTCAGACAATCCAGCGCTGGGCGCCCATGACCCTCTCCCATTAGACTCAGGGGTTGGTATGCAGCCAAGTAGGACCTGCAGTGATGATAGGTAAGGCCCACCACAGGTCAAAACCCTGCCCACCCTCCTTATGGGAAGGCTCAGGAAATGCTCACCTTGCTCCTTTGATAATTGAGTCCTTCACTGGTGGGAATCCAGTGTCTGCAACCTTCGTGAGCCACATGGTGAGCCACTGCTTATTCCTCTCTGACTGACTTGTTTTCAGGAGACACCATGTTTTAGACCCAGAACATACCATCAACCATTCATTTGTTCGTTCACCTCAATCTCTACTCTATTCCAAATTCAAGTTTGGATCCCTGAGGCATCTGGATGCCTCTAGGTCAGAGGTTCTCAACCTGTGGGTTGTGACTCCTTTGGGGGTCAAATGACTGCATATCAGATATTTATATTACGATTCACAACAGTAGCAAAATTACAGTTAAGAAATAGCAATGAAAATAATTTTATGGTTGGGGGTCAGCACAATATGAGGAACTGTATTAAACGGTCTAAGCATTAGGAAGGTTGAGAACCACTGCTCTTACTCTTGGCCTTGAGGTTTGGTAGAGATGGTGTCCTATCTGATTTTTAGTTTTAGTACCAAAAGTAAAACTTTGTATGCAAAAGACACTCAATACCTGCTCTTTGAAAGAGAAACTGCTAACAGAGAGACCTTGTCCACCCATTTTTCTACCTAACCAAGGCTGTGAAGCTGAGGTACAACGATCATGACAGTGATTCTTTACTTGTCCTGTGGCTGTGATTGAATATCTAATATGAAGCAACTAGAAATGAATCTTAACTTTGGCCCATGTTTCAGGTGAAGTTGTAGTAACAGGAGCTGGAGGCAGCTGGCCACAATGCACCCCCATTCTGGAAATGGAGATACATGAATGTTGGGGTTCTGCTCACTTTCTCATTTTTTTATTCAGTCTGGGACCCCAGCCAATTGGAGGGTGTCACCTACCATCAGGGTGGGTCTCCCCTCAGTAGTTAAACCTTTCTGGAAATGCACTCATCGGTACTCTAAGAAGTATTTCCATGGTGACTCTAAATCCAATCAAGCTGACAGTGGAGATTAACCATTACATGGCCTTTTGATGAGGGAGCTTTCTTGGGATTTGTGGCCTCGTGACAAGAAAAATACAGCTGCTACAATGTCCCATGTTCCTGTCACACACAAAGTAGAAATTTCCCAAATACTCTCTAAAAGGCATAATTATTCATTAATAAATGGATGAACCAACGTCTCTTGAATGAATATGAGAGGTGAATGAGTAATGTCAGCAACTAACTAGTTGCTGAGTGAATGGATGGACAGTTATTTCTTGAATGAGAAGACACGACTTGGCTGTGTTAACTTTCCCACACTGGTAGGAATTCAAGCTGAACTGATGCAGCAGACAACTTTGAATTTAAACTTGTCAATGTGTTGTGTTCAAGCTGCCTAACAGACTACACCTTCCAAATGCATGGTTGCTAGAACTCATTGCACAGAATCTATTTTCAGAATTCCAAAACATTCCCTGCAACTCCACTCTCTGCATCTGAAGATAAACCTCCCACTCTCTCTTCATAGTGTCATTTCTGAGTGACCAGAAGAGTGGTATCCCGGCTGGTGGGCATACTGTGTGTGCTCAGGAATGAATGGGGCTGCGTAAAGATCGATTCCAGGAGCCATCAGTATTCACAAAGGAAACCCAATACATGACAAATGTGATTAGAAACAACTGTCAAATAATGACAAATAAGTTCTAATAAAAACAGACACAATCTTCACAATTACTTGCAAGGCGGGTATTTATCAAGCAGAGCAAGATTAAAAATGACCATATCGCATTAAAGACACCCAGCTGATGGAATTTTAAATATGCAGCTGGGCTCTTTCCCCTTCCTCATGCCTCCTGCCTGGCCCGGCTCCTTGCAGAGAAATGGGGTGGAGTGAATTTAAACAAAGAGTGTTCTAAGATGCCCAGGAGTGTTATCTCAAGAGTTTGACTCTGCCAAAAAGTGAGACCACAGTGTGGAGGCAAGTGGGACAGATGAAGGCAACTCAGGCCCCGATTGTGGGACACACAATAGAGGGACACACAGACAGTGCATGGCAAGAGATTCTACAGGGCCTGATACTCCAAGAAGGCAATGATCCCCCGTGAGAAAATCTAGGTGGATTGAACTACAAGGACAGGACAGTGATGATTAGGAAGCCCTGCTAATTCCTGAGTGGTTTGGCTCTCTTTCAAGGACTTAAAGGAAATTTATTCTGTTATTTTGTCACCATGATTAGAAAGTTATGAATATGAGAACCCATTTACAATTCTAAAAATTGAAGGGAATTGCTATTGTTGGCAATTATTAATGCTCTGTCTACAGAGCCAGCCAACGTGTGGGTTTTGTGGGGCCTAAGACTAATCTACACTGGAGTCTTTCTTTAAGAAAAATTATGTAAAATTATGTTCGATAGTAAGTATTTATTTAGAAAGAAAGGATGTCAAAATTCAATAGTTATTCTATTGAAAAATCTTTTCTAATAAATAGTATTGAATAAGTACTTCCAAAATGTTAGAAATGGGCTAAGCAGAAGAAATGTCTCAAAAGTGAAGCTTAGCATATTATCAATGAATTTCTGATGTGTTTGGAACTGTGTATTTAGTGTCTTTTCATATTCCTAGAAAACAATGCAAACTTTTTGCCATTTTGTACACCAAAGCCTATAGCTCAAAGAGGTTAAATCTCTGACCTATTATTAATACAGACACAGGATTTGAACTCTGCCTGAACATTAAAGGTGACAATGTGTGTACTTTGTCACATGGTATCTGTCCAAGTTAGCTTTAACTGTCAACTTTACACACTTTAGTGTTATCTGAGAAGAAAGACTCCTCTGAGAAATTAAGTAGATAAGAATAAACTTTGGGGGATTGTCTTGATTATTAATTAACACAGGAGAGCCCAGCCTCCGGGCTGTACCCTCCCTCAGTAGGTGGCTATGGGTTGTGTTAGAAAGATAGCTGAGCATTATTTAGCATGGGAGGAAGCTAGCTAGCATCCTCCTTGATGGTTCCTGCTTTACTTCCTTGGTCCAGAGTAAATTTCCTAGTCAAAAACAGAGCTGTATGTAATAGCAAGCCATCACAACTTCAGGTTTCTGCCTTACTTCTCTCCCCAATGGACTATGAACTCGAAGTAGAAAATGAAATAAATTCTTTCTTGCCCAAGTGTCTTTTCGGTCTGAGTGTTTTAAACAGCAACAGAAAGCAAAGTAAAGCAATATCCAAATGAAAAGATAAATATTCCATTTCCTAGGAAGCAATCTGGAGAATTCAGAATTTAGATACATTGGACTCAGTATATTAGTAGAGATTGTCCTCAGTTAAAATAAAGGAAGGGTGGCAGAGAGAGGACCCAGAAATGAGGAAGGAAGGAAAGGAGGACAGCCATGCCATCATCTGTCTATTATTTGGTTTTCGGTGACATAATGTCATAAAGAGGGAAGCTGACAGGCCTTATCCACTTTAAAGAAAAAGCATGCACCAAGAGCCAAGATGTCCTTATGCCTCGGAGCTTGACTGTTGCCTATGGTGGCAGTCCACCTATGGCTTTTCTTATAATAATCTTTTGTCTAATGGCCAACACCCTTTGGTACCAGGGCCTTCTACTTGTCCAGAACTCACTCCCATTTCTCTTTAACCCAAACTGGTTATTCGCAACTACTTGTTTTCTTTCTGAATAAGAGAAAGATGGGTGAGGAGTTACATGAGTTTTGATCCATAGGTCAGAAAATTATTTTCCCAACCTCATTGACTAGGTAATTTCAACATCATTTTTACATTAAACCAAAGTAGTCTAATTTATACAGTTTTTTGTTTTTTTTTGTTTGTTTGTTTGTTTGTTTGTTTTTAAGAAACAGAGATTTAGATTTTGTACTTTTTAGGAGATGTGGTTACTATGAAAGAAAGATGGTGTGTTAAATATTTTCTCTTGTGGCTTGAATGTGACATGTCTTCCAGAGATTCATGTAGCTGAATACTTCCACACTCAGCTGATGACACCGTTTGGAAGTTTATGGAAGCTTTAGGACCTAATGTCCAGGTGGCAGATACAGGCTACTTGGGACGTGTTTTTGAGGGGTATGGCCTACTTCATGTTCTACCCTAGTCCTCTGCTTCTTGAGGAGATATGAAGGGCCCTAGCATACTCTTCTGCCATCATGAGCTTCCACACCAGGATGGACTGTGTCCTCTCAAACTGTGAGCCAAAACAAATCCTTCCTCCTCTAAGCTGCTTCTTCCAGGTGTTTGGTCACAATGATGAGATAAGTGGCCTTATATGCTTAAAAAGAAAAGAAAAATAGGAGGGAAATTAGAAGACAATTAATGGAACCTGAGGGGATGAGGTTTTGGTCAGGTCAGTAGCTCTGATCCCAGAGGGATGCAAGTTGGTCTCTTTTACCTCAAGACAATTCTGTGTTTCTTTTTAAGTCAGGCCCTTGTGTGCTCTTGTTAGCAGACTTCTCATCACAAAGAACTGGGGGTGATGGGTATGCCAATTTCCCTGATTTCATCACACACACACACACACACACACACACACACACACACACACACCATGAACATGGATTAGGCCTCCCAGACAGGTGTAATTATTGTGCGTCAATTAAAATTAAAATCAAGCTTAGATTTCAAAAGAAAGGCTTAGCTGACCCAATCACAGTAGATCACTTAACATAATATTCCTGGGTTCCTCTGTGTGGCTTGGTATCTGGCCTTTGTTGATACAGCTCACCACTAGGGTGTGGTCTCAAACCAACCAGAACTACAGAACAATCCTAAACTTTAGTAGCTCAGCATCCTACAAGGTAGAATAATAAGCCCATCTTAAGCTCCCATGTATTAGACTGTACTGTATTAATTCATTGATTTGTTGACTGCTCAAAAATGTTTAACAAACATGGATTGTGTTTTTATGAGACAGTGAACTTTTTCTGCATCCAAGTCTAAACTTAATTGTAGACAGGGTGGTGAAGAATCTGGGAGGTTACCCAACAAGCTTATTTAATAGTCAGCTTCAGCACAAGGACCCAAAGAGGTAATCCATCTCACCTACACCAGAGGTTTATAATCTCTTCAGTTTCACCACACAAAGGGTATGGAGCAATTTTTGAGACCAGAATTGGAGTAGAAACAGGAAAGTCATCAGGCTTGTCTTGATCAGGCAGCTTCTCTTCCTCTTTCCTACATCATCATGTCTTCTTCTCCATGGGACCATGCCATCAGCCTACACATGTCTATCACCTCCCACCTCAAAAGCAAATCCCTAGTGGCTCATATTTTGATTGCTGCCGTCCCACATCTCTGCCCACCCCTTCTCTATTTCTTGATCTGTCTAACTCATTACATTTGGGCTTTCACACCTAGCATTTAATTCCAACTATTCTTACCACGGTCTCCACATTGCAAAGCCATGGACAATTCCCAATCTCCATTTCACTGGGCCTATTGACAGTCTCCTGTTCAAGTGGCTATCTCTTCCTTGTCTCTTGACTTCCAGAGACCTCCTTTGAGATCCTTCTCTGACTTCACTGAGACACTCAGTTTTAGTGTCTTTCATTAAATTCTTCTCATTTGTTTCCTTTTCCCTTTTCTCCTCCTCCTTCTCCACTCTCTTTCTCCTTCTCCGCTCCTTCATTCTCCTGGTGTATATGTGAGTGCATGTGAAGGCTTTGCAATGCTACCCCCTACCCTGAATGAGTGCTTTAGTTGTGTCATATGCATACTGCTTGGCTTATCCTCTCTCTCTCTCTCTCTCTCTCTCTCTCTCTCTCTCTCTCTCCCTTTCTCTCTCTCTCTCTTTCTGTGTACATGTGTATGCACATGCATGTGGAGAATAGAAGTCCATGTTGAGTAGCTATCACTCTACCTTGTTTTACAAAATGCTCTCTCACTGAACCTGGAGCTCACTGATTGGTTATACTGGCTGTCCATTGAGTTCTAGAGATCTGTTGGTGTTGGACATGGTGGTAGTGCCCCACCTTTATCTTAAAGGCAGAATCATTAGAAAAGTCTTTTCTTATAGCATATATTGGCCCCCCTTCCCCTTATCTCTATTTAACTTGGTCTGCTTTCTCTTTAGCATTCACTACCACCTATGATACTCTTCTTTTTTTGTTTCAGATCCTCTCCCTTCTAGAATATATTCTCCATGGCAGCAATGATAGTCTCAGAAGTTAAATTGCCTCTGTCCTGTTTAGTGTCTTTGCTCCAACATGAATTGTTTTCTTTCTAAATATTTGTTGAAGTAATGATTTTAACTGAATTCATGAATGGATGCATTGGCCTTTTCTGTAGAACACACCAAACAATCAGGTTGGAGAGAAATGAGTGGGGTTCAAGGAAAATGGGGTGCAGGTAATAAAGATTCCCTGTGAAGACAAGGTGTGTTATTACCCACAATCACTGATCTTTGTGTTGTTGTGAGGCCAATATAAGGTCATCGAAGTAACAGCAAAACGCCACCTGGAAATGTCATTACATAGAGTACTGAAGTGTGGAATTGCTCAGTAAGTGGATATGGGAGGCTGGGTGACCAAGGCCAAGGTCAGCAGATGAGCTGCCTGCCTGTCTGGCTGCTTTGTGTGAGCTTCCTGTTTTCCAGAAACTCTGTGACCAGTCATTGTCCTTTCCTAGTGGGAAGATTTTCCATCTCCATATAGAAGGACATACGAAAAGAGGAAAATTAAAGACTCATTGCCCAAGCTGAAATGGCTGGAAATAGCATGACATCTCAGTAAGAGCAGAGGTCTAGGAATGAGAGAGAAATGTATGACCCCCAAGATGGAGCCTCAGGATTGGCATTACATCCCTGTACTGTGGTGTACTCATATGCCACACGAGAACGTTAGAAAATACCCACACCACAGAATTTTTACAGTGATGAGCTGTCAAAAAATCTTGACTGATGCCAAAAGCACTGCTGCTAATAGGTACATGGTTATGGTAGTTGTTGCAACAGGAAGAGGAGCAGGGGGAGAAGGAGGTATAGGTTGCCCATGATAGTTACAGTTTTAGTGTAAGAGCTGAAAGAGGAAGGTAGCAGTAAGGATAAGAGCAGTCAGTCATGGTGGGAGTTATAGAAAAAGAATTCAGCAAAGAAATCAGAGAAAGATCTCCAAGAAGATCAAGTAACAAGAAAAAAAATGAACACCTGTGGAAAATGCCGCCAATAGGCCCAGGGACATGAAGACTTCCCATTGCTTTGCAACATGGAAGCCATTAACAGAATGACAGCATAGTACAGTAATCAGCACAAGGAGGAAGGGAGAGGGCTAACAGTGATATGTGATAATGGTGGTGACAGTCATAGTGAAAGCAAAAGTCCTATGGCAATGGTGGTGGAAATGGACGTGGAAGAACTTGGAGTGGACACAGGTGGTGGTGGTGATTGTTTTGTTACTAGTATGAGAAGCAGGAATCATAGTAGGTAGCCAAATTAATGATGTTGGCTTGTTGAACACATATTTGGGTCTTAGCAAACAGCATACTTCAATATGAAAGTCATTGCATGGACTTCTTCTTTTTTTTTTTTTT
>CABHPP010140309.1:0-29150 GCA_902168425.1 Peromyscus attwateri
AATGATACCGGTTTCATAGAAGGAACTTGTAACTGTTCTTTCTCTTTCTTTTTTGGATGGTTTAAGAATGACTGGCTATTGTTTTGTTTTGTTTTGTTTTGCTTTGCTTTTTTTAAGTATTTTGAATTGTGATGTGAATCCAGCTGGCCCTGGGCTTTTTTTTTTAGTTAGGAGGAACTCTGTTACTATTTCAGACTCCTCATTTGTTATGGGTTTGTTTAGGTGGTTAATTTCTTCTTGGATTAATTATGGTTGTTTGGCTAGATCTAGAAATTCATCTATTTCTTTTAAGTTTTCCAATTTAATAAAGTACAGGGTTTTTTCTTTTTTTCTTTGTTTCTTTGCTTTTCTTTGTTATTCCCTTGTAATATTCTGAATTTCTTCGGTGTCTGTTTCCCTGTTCATTTCTGATTCTGTTAATTTGGGCACTCTCTTTCTTTCTTTTGGTTAGTTGTGTCAAGGGTCTATTCATGTTGTTTATCTTCTCAGAGAACCAGCTCTTTGATTGACTCTTGATATTGTTTTCACATCTCTTTCATTAATTTCTGCTCTGATTTTTATTATGTCTTGCTATCAGCTGGGCTTGACCTTGATTTGTTCTTGTTTTTCCAAACTTTTGAGTTACATCAAGTCATTTATTTGTAATCTTTCTGATTTTTTTTAATATAGATACTTAGACCTATAAAATGTCCCTTGTAAACCTGCTTTCAGTGTGTCTCAGAGGGGTTGTGTTGTGTTTCATTTTCAATTACTTCCAGGAATCTTTTTCTTTCTTTCTTGATTTCTTCTTTGACCCATTCAGCATTCAGTAATGAGTTGCTTAATCTCTGTGAGTTTGGGTGTTTTCTAGAAATTTATTTGATGTCAATTTGAAATTTTATTGAGTTGTGGCCAGATAGGATACATGAAGTTATTTCAGTCCTTTTTAATTTATCCATATTTGTTTTGTGTCCCAGAATGCAATCTGTTTTATAGGAACTCTCAGTATGCTGTTGAGTAGAATGTGCAGTCTTTGATGTTTGGGTCAAATGTTCTGTAGTAAGATTCCTTGGATGTATGATGTCAATTAATTCTGATGTTTTATCCAGATGACTTATTTCATAAAATAGATGATTATTGAAATCATCTATTAATGGATTAATGTTAATCTGTGTCTTTAAATGTACTAGACATTTTTTTAAATGAAATTGTGCATACCAGAGTTTGGTGCATTTGTGCTTAGGATAGCAGTGTCTTTTCAGATAACAATTCCTTTGACTAGAATGAAGTGTTGCTCTTTATCTTGCTGGTTTAGTTTGAAGTCTATTTTGTCAGCTCTTAGGATAGGGATGCCTTTTTGGTTTCCTGGTCCCAGTTGATGGGAATACTTCTGTGCATTCTTTTACTTTAAGACAGTTTTCATCTTTAAAGCTAAGATGTGTTTCTTGTAGACAACAAGTAGATGGATTTTGTTTTTGTGATCCCTTTAGCCAGCCTGTGTCCTTTGATTGGAAGAACAAATGCCATTAATATTTAAAGTTATTGTTGAAATGTGTGTATTAATTATTATCATCATGTTGTTCATTTTTGCTGTTATTGCTTGTGTTCTTAGTTATTCTGTGTTTTAGTAATTGTGGATTCATATTTCTTTCCGCAGCCTCTTGACTATGCTCATTTCACTCTTCAGCCCAAAATATTGATTCCTGTATCTACTTTAGATTTGATTTGTTGGACACACACACACACACACACACATTCTATTCATGTCTGTAAAGATTTTCTCTTCCCTTCAACTATGGCAGGTAGTTTTGCTGGGCATGTTAGTCTAGGTTGGTCCTCCTGGTTTCTAGAACTTGTAATACATTCTAGGATCCTCTAGTTTTCAGAGTTTCCATTGAGAAATGTACTGTTATGCTGATGGTGTTCCTTTACATGTGACTTGTGTTTGGTATTCTCGTTTGCATGGTTGGTTGCTTGGTTGATTGGTTGGTTAGTTGGCTTGCAGAAGCTTTCAATACTCTTTGTTCATTCGGTATAGTGTTTTAACTATAATACCCAGTAGGGACATTCTTTTCTGGTCTTGCTATTTTCAGTTCTGTGTGCGTCTTGTATCTGTATGTTTTTCCTTAGTTTGGGGAAGTTTTCTTCTATGATAATGTTGAAGACCTTGTCTGTTCTTGGGGTTATTCTCCCTCATCATATAGCTTGAAGGTTTGCTCTTTTAATGGTATCCCACATTTCCTGTGTATTTTTCCTATATTTTTATTTATTTTTTGGTTTTTTTTTAAAATATTCCTTGCTTATTTGGTCTAGATCCTCCTTTTCTTCTGCTTGATTTGACCCACTTGTAAGGCTTTCCCTGGAGTTTTCTAGTTGAATTATTGGGTTTTTCAATTTCAACTTCATTTCAGCTTGAGTCCTCTTCAGTGTTTCTCTTTATAGAATTCTATTTTCAAGTACTGGATTGTCGTTTTTATTTCCATCAACCTTATGTTTATATTTCCTTGGGTATCACTCAGGTACACATTCTCCTTAAGTTCTTTCTCCTTCATTTCACTGAGCTGTTTCTTTGTGTCTTCTTTAAACTCCTTGAGTTCTTTGATGAAGTTTATAATTCCTCTTTTACATTCTGTGTCCTGGGTTATCTACATGATCCTCCTTTGGCAAACATTTCTACAGGACTGCTGGATTTCATAAGGGAGATACTGCTTTTATCTTTCACATTATTTGTATTTTTGAAATGCAGTTTGTGCATGTGGGTTTATTTTATTAGTCCTGTGTCTGATGGTTGAGGCAGAAGAAAAGATGTGCAGTTTGGGTTTGGCCTAGATGTTGGGTGTGGCTTAGATGGAAATAAGTCAGGTGGGCACAGGGGACTGGACTGGTGTGCAGTATGTACATCCTAGTTCAAGCCTTGAGTGGAGGTATATTTGAGGTTTGGGGAGGGTTTGTGGAAGACAGGATCAGGCAGATTCACAGAGTTAGACCCTGGATGAGTGTATACAGTTTCTGGGTTGGAGAGGTTTGATATGGTGTGGCAGGAGCCTATGGGTCAGGAGGAGGCATTGTGATCCTGGGGGAGGTCATGCAGCACAGGCAGGGGTGGCCAGACTAGGCTGAGGCACTGGATCTGGGACCCAAACTACATATGGATGTGGCATGGGAGGGGACCGTAGGTCAAGGCTATAAGGGTGGTTTTGATGCTATATTTAGCTACCTTTAACAGAGAGAAGACAATGAACACATTTGTTGTAAATAACTATCATTTCTTCATGTTTGTTTGTCAGTTTCACTGGGTAAAATTACTTTGTTACAGAATTTTTTACATTTTGTTTTTTTAAGATTTTTTTTCTTATATACTTTTCTGTTTTTAGAGAATTTTTAAATGTTGGTTCATAAGGATTTATTTTCTTACCATAGTTTTTGAGTGTTCTATAAATACTAAGATTTCGGTCGTTTCCAGTATTTCTGTTTTGATTAATATGGTAATAATCTATCAGTACAAAATTGCTCTCCAGTGTGTGTTTGCCATCTGAGAAGTAGTTAGTACTAAGTTGGTTGAACAGATCCCCCCCCCCCCCATTCCTCTTCCTCTTAACTGCCTTGTCACCTGACAATTGCTTTTTGTTTCTTCAATGCACTCAGGAGAATTGCCTACCAAGAATGTGACCAGGAAACCTTCTTCTACCCCGAGCCAGTTATTCGACTTTGTTTCAAAATGAAAACATAGTTGTTTCAAAGAAATATCACCAACATGGCTAAATTATTCATAACTTAGTTTCATATACCTATAAAGTTCTGTGCATGGCACATGTAGATCAAAGAGTTCCCTAGAATTGTCTAGAAAAATTCATCTTTATAGATTAGGTCGTTGGGTTTCTGAGCAGCCATAACTTAGGATTCTGATTTCATCACTGAGGGTTAGGGTTATTTTGAAATTTATAGATCATCACCAGATAGATATACATAGCCCTACACGGACATCAACTAAGAAAATAATTCTGAGATTTATGCTGTGAAAGTAGGGAAGCGGTACCTCCGGTTTGGGCTGCACTCCACGGAAGTGGTATCCTGAGAAGCAAGAAACAGGAAGTACGGGTGTAGGGGAGCTCTAGTCTATGCGGTGTGAGCGTGACGGGAAGCACCTGCAAGAAGCTGGTTATAGACGCATCCAGACATGTGAAGTGTCTTAGCTCAGTCAAGATAGTACATAGTAGCATTAAGTCAGTCCACAACGTGTTTCATAGTCTGTATAAGGAATTCCAACAACCGCAATGATTATACACAGATAAGTAGCAATAAGATAAAGACTTAACTAGGAGAATGGTCTTTATTAAGAATAAAAGCTGCTGTGCATTGCTCTCAAGCACACTCCAGGAAAACGAAATCCACCCTGGTGACAGTAAATATACAAGCATTTAGAATGCGCTCACCAGAATCTTCGAGGTGGCAGGATAAATCTGTAATTTTGTGGGTACTAAAAGCTACATTCTATATATTTCTTGAAATCTCAGTGTACAGAAATAACCTAATTTTCCCTCGGCCTTGTGTTTTATACATTTAATTAACGCTAAGCTTCCATTTTTTAATATGTAACTTCTGCTAACACTAAGGTAGAACTATCTCCGGGAACCATTTTTGGGAACTGATGCTGTCGAATAAGATTAATCAAAGCAAAAAAAAAAAAAAAAAAAAAAAAAAAAATGGTACTGAAAATTTACAAATACAGGTGACTAAAATAAACTAAAGAAAGGCATATCAAAATAAGTGTCTACATGTAGAAAAGAGAGAATATGAACATTACATGTTATGGCAGGAGAGATCCCTAGAGCCCACATAAAGGTAGAAGGAGAAACTGACTCCACAAAGTTGTCCTCTGACCTTCACTTACCTCATGGCAGGCTCACGTACACAATTACACAATAGTAATGTATTTTTATATGCATGGTGACCTACATGCATATATGTGTACCATACACATGCCTGGTACCCTCAGAGGCCAGAGGAGGGCATCATGTTCTCTGGTACTGGTGTTATAGATGGTTGTGAACCACCATGTGGTTGTTGGGAACCAAACCCAGATCCCCTGCTAGAACAGCAAGTGCTCTTAACTCTTGAGCCATCTCTCCAGCCCCAGGTTTTTTAAATATACTATCTCATATTTGATAGGTACATAGAAAGTACCAATAACTATATTGAACCAGAAGTGAATTTAATAGGACAAGTTGGCACTGGTCCTTTCTCAGAGAGAAAGCTGAAGAGAATCTGGACAAAAAGTCTCTGGTTGCCATAGAACAGTGATTCTCAACCTATGGGTCATGCCCCCTTGGGGTGAAATGACCCTTTCACAGAAGTCACCTAAGACCATCAGAAGACACAGATATTTATATAATTATTTATAACACTAGCAACATTACAGTTATGAAGTAGCAAGGAACATAATTTTATGTTTGGGGGTCACCACAACATGAGGAACTATGTTAAAAGGCTGCAGCATTAGGAAGTTTGAGAAGCACTGCCATAGAGGATTTCTTGACTACCTTCTGAGAAATCATGAATTAGGAAACACATAGTTTCTTCTATTCTTGTCTTACTTTGTTCAACATACATAGTCCCTGGAGGAATAAAAAGCCAGAAAAATGAAAGAATTGAGATGATAAAAGGATTGTGGTAGAGACCTTCACTGGGTTTGGCAGAACCCTGCCAGGACAGACTATAACAAAGTGTAGATAATTGCTGAACAGAAATGAGGTGGCTGTAGAATAGAAACACATTTAAATAAGATTTAAACCCACTGAGGTGATTAAAACTGAAAAAGGACAGAGCCTGGCAAACTATTAGCTTAACGAAACACCTATCTGATTGGAAAGCCTACATTATTCTTTAAGGAATCACATTCAGAGGCATTTAATCCTGAGGGAAACAGTCTGGTAGTGAATCTAAACTAGAAAATCATAACAAATCTCCTGAATACCGAACTGACGGAGGACTACCCTTCCATGATAGGAAAGCTTTTCTTCCATGATGGGAGGGAGCTCCTTCCATGAGAAGAGGTAGAGGGTATTTGGTCCAGGACTGAAGAAGCAGAGGGTGATCTTTATTTTGATGGCAACAAAAGTCCCCTACACCTCATCCACCATGCTAAAACACCAGTACAAAATGTTGCTAAAGACTCATTGAGTAAGAGGAATAACTTGTGTCTCCGAGTTTTAAGGGCACCAAGGAAACTGGCAAACATGGAGGAGGGTGAGATTGAGAAGCTGAGCAGAAAGAAAGACTGAGATGTGCTCTTCATTGCAGAGGGCCGTCTGGCGTGATGAGATTCAGACATTTGGAATGTTTCGAGGGTTAGAGATTGTTTTTGGAATGTACTTTCGTGGTGGATAATCACACAATTATTTAGAAATCCCTCAGAAAATTAGGATATATTGATGTTGTTTTATTTCACACTCAGCCTGTCGCAATCTGCTTGCAGGAGATGACTCCCAGACCATCCGTCTGTCTCCTGCATCATTCTGCAAAAAATGAAAATGACTTACAGAAAATGTGCATGATCAAGCAGAGCTATGGAAAGTCAGGGCATATGATAGCTGCAGATAAGATTAACACAGATTCTGCCAACTTGTTAATCATCTAAGCGTTGGACAGAAAATGTATTTGCAGGTTTCCTAGCAACCAGAGCAAAAAAAAAAAAAGAGATTTAACAGCAATTTGGTTGTTGTGTTTCTGAAACTAAAATTTGATAACATAACATAACCCATGTATAATTTTAAGCAATGTAAATACTAAACTTTCCATGAAGCAAAGAACAATCATATAAGCAAACAAAAATCTAATAATACAATTGGATCCACTTTAGCCACACTCACAAGATATGGCTTGTACTATTCAAGTTTGGGCTCAAATTTATCCTTCTCTCTCAAATATATGAAAGGTATTTTAATTATGGTCTCTAAAAATGTAATTTAATGCAGAAATACCAACAGAGGGGCTGGTGAGATGGCTCAGTAGTTAAGAGCACTTGTTCTTGCAGAGGACCCAAGATCAGTTCCTGGCACCTACATGGTGGATCCTAGCCATCTGTAACTTCAGTTCCAGGGGTTCCGTGCCCTCTTCTGACTTCCATGCATACCAGGCACATGTTGGGGACACATACATACATACATACATACATACATACATACATGCAGTACAAACACTCATATAAATAAAAATAAAGCTAAAAATATCAGCAAGAGGCATAATTGTAAAAGAACTGCAAAAAAAAAAAAAGAAAACCTGATCTATAACATCCTGAGATGAAAATGAAATGCAGTGAATAATTCAATTTATATAATACAATTAAAGGTAAGGATTGGCATAGTGTTATGATATATAAAAATATTAGTTCATCAAATTTTTACAGCATTTATCATACAGTAAGAATATTTTAGTAATGTAAACATTATGCTGCCAATCCTAAAATTAGTAATCTGCACACTTTTAAGATGAGAAAACAATTTGAAATTTTTTTAAATCAGCTTTAATAACAAATAAATCAGGGCATGAATCTATAATACAAAAATTAAGTACCACATTAAATTTTGTAGTCAGTTTTATAGACAGATAGAGCCTTAAATATCTATACTAAGAAAAATATATATATATGTAGTTCTTTAAGTATTTCAGAATTAGAAAAAAAAACACCAGGAAAAAAAAGCAACATCATTAAAAATAAGAGCATAGATCTTACAAGGACACCAACGTACAGTATGGCTTGTTAAGGAAGGGAATGGCTCAGTTGCCTTTAGCCTACTGGCTATGGGCTAGATAGGACCTCTGTTGGTCTTCTCTGTATCGAACACACAGATTGCAAGCCCAGTGCCACTTTGAGATCTTTGGCAGCAGTTAACTCTGCAGCTCACACACGATTGAGCCTGTATGATAATGAGTATTCAGAGACGGGTAATGCCTGGGGGGCACTCACTAACCTAAGACAGAGCACCTGTGTGGCCTTGGCAGGCATCTCCATGACGGGTAAGGTGACCTGCTGACGTCCCATGCAACCCAAGTCAGAAGCTCATTTTTTAATAAAAGGGGGACTTGTAGGTCCCTGGCCCCCGTTTTGGGAAACTGTTGCCTTGCTTGCGGACCTTGACCTTGATATTCTCCCTATGCTAATTCCCTGCCAGGTTCCACCCTCCTGAATGCTTAAGGGAAGTTCCTTGCCTGGTACCCTAAATAATGGGCGTTAACATATTACAAGTAAGATTGTAAAACATCAGTAGCGAACTTCTGCCCTCCGGGGTCCTCCCATTGTGCTGTAAGCCTGTATTTAAGACTTCCTCCCCCCTTAAATAAATGACATTCAGCATTTAAAATTTATATATATATATATATATATATATATATATAATTGAATGAATACTGTGAATGTAATCTATGAATACCACAAATGTGATTAATATCGTGAGTGTAATTAATGAATATCATGAGTGTAATTTAAAAAATAAATAAATAAAGTCAAAAAAAAAAAAAAAAGAAAGGAGGACAGGGAGTTTGGGCCCAGTTTTGATTACATAGCAAGACTCTATCTAAAAAATAAAAATAATAAGTAAGTGAATAAATTCATTGTAAAAAAAAAAATCAAAAAGGAGAAATCATCCAGAAAAAATGTCCCAAGAAAAAGAGTAAATTGACCTATTATCACATCTCCAACAGGATAAATTTCATAAATCCTCCTAAATGTTTGTTTCTGCTTTTCTCTACAGACATATAAAGCAAATGGTCTGTTTGTAGTCCCAGTTCAATTAAAAATTAAAGCTGGCTTTGGAGTTGGAAAAAAAAAATAAGAGCATAGATTGTAAAATGAAATGCTGGAAGTTCCCTCTCCATCTATCTCTTCCATGCACATTCTTACTGCGATAATTGTCTGGAAAGAGCTACAAAGCAGTTAAGAACCAAATATGCACCTACTAAGGAGACTGGAAGTTGGAGGTTTCCGTTTGAGTGTTTCCTTCAAGAGGAAGGTCTCACAGGTTTATTTTTAGGGCATCTCTACCCAAGTTCACCATGGTGGTGCTATTTGGGCAGGACAGTGATTGGATGAAGCAGTGAGAGATGCACTCAAGGACCAGTCATGATGTGGGTGCTGTGTAACAACACTTTTCTTTGGGAGACACAAAATACATGTTTATTCACCTCAGATAGGGAGGAAATCCATGACAGACCAAGATGCTGGCACCAGCAAAGTCCAACTTGGTGAACCAGGGAGTTTTACTAGAGTTACTTAAAGGAAAATGGGTGAAGGATTATTTACAGCAACCAAAATAACTCAAAGATGGTTGAATCACCATAGCCCACCCTAGAACGGGTGACAGCTCCCAAAGCTGGGAACCTGGAGCACACTGCACAGCCCGCAGGGAGCTCAACAGGTTGGAAAGTGTCCTTTCCAGGTGCCTCAGTTAATTTAAATCTTTTCCAGGCAGCTCAGCTGGCTTTTGCTTCTTCCAGGCAGCTGGTCCAGCCTCAGAATCTTCCTTGCAGCTGGGCTTGTCTGAGAGTCTTCTTTGCAACTTAAATGGCTTACTCTGGAAGGGAGGGAGGGGCTTAGTGAATCTCATCAGTTTTAGGGATTTCCTGAAGCTATTTTGAATGTAAGGAGTTTCCCTGCAGGATGGAATGTTTCCATGTCAGGTGAAACTGTAACACAACAGCGGGAGAAATCACCTCTCTCTGCAGCAGACTGTGTCTTTTTAGTGCCAAGCCGTGTCAGACTCTGCTCTGAGTCCAAAAGGGCCCCTGTGGACCTCCTCCTTTTTTTTTTTTTTTTTTTTTTTGAGAAAATATAACTTTAGAATCCCAAACTAGAAAACTTGAACAAACATATAAACAAACAGGTTTGCTTGAGTTTGAGTATGATGTAACAATAAGCCAACATCTAACTGAAGGGGTTCATCTGAACTGAGGGGCCTGAACACTCCAGCATCTTTTCAGACAGTTTCTCGCTTTGACACTAAAACAATGATGTGCTTATTTATGCCTGTCTTACATCAATTAGCAAACGAGCCAATATCCTACAGACGTGTTCATAGGCCCCTCTGATGGCAGCAATGCCTCACCTACTCCCCAGGTGTGTCTAGATTTATGTCCAGCTCACAAAAGCTAACCAACACACTACACTTCCCCAATGCCATGAATATAATTCCAAAATAAAGGTTAAGTTCCTGCTGGTTTTGCATTGCTTTACTTAGTACTTTGGGCCTGGTACTGGAAAGCATCTAATAAGTGGTCATTTTCTGTACTCCTCATTAGATTTTCTGTGACATTTGCATGTTAAAATGCCAGCAGAAATTACTTTCAATGACTTTTATAGTAGAATTTGTATATTGATAAGATGAACCAGCAGCTGGATAGGTGAGTGGGGAACGATATGATAAGGTGATTGGAAATATGCGTGACCACTAGTTCCTTTACAACAGTGGTTCTCAAACTTCTTAATGCTGAGACACACTGATACAGCCTCTCATGTTGTGGTAACCCCAGCCATAAAATTATTTTGTTGCTACTTCATAACTGTGGTTTTCTACTGTTATGAATTATCATGTAAATATCTGTGTTTTCCCGTGGTCTTAGGCGACCCCTGTGAAAGTGTCATTCAACCACCCCCCCAAAGGGGTCATGAACCAGAGGTTCAGAACCACCGTCTTAGAAGATTCTGTGGCTCCACCCACCTCCACCTCAGTCAAGCTCCCCCTCTTCCCTCCAGCTCCAGCCTACACCTCCTTTTTTTATCTGTTGTATGCATGCTGGCTCTCTGAAAGAGATGAGTTTTGAAAACCAGTGAGCTAGAGAGTCTATCTAAATTAAATCATTATTAAATATACTAGGTCATTTATTGTGGACCTTTTAAATTGAATGACATTGTTGGGGCATTTTCTGAAATTACAAGCCTAGGAGAAAATGATAGAGAGTAAATGTGAAAGGGATTCCACAGGTTGTCTTCAATCTAAGGGAAATATCCGATCCAGACAAAATTTTCTAAACCATTTAATGCCACATTTCTGTTAATTTCTTGGAAAGGAACAATTTTAATCCCACTTATCAAATGAAGCTCTTTCTTTGTTGTTTTGTACTAATGTGTTTAGCCTTACAATTTGGTAGACATTTAGATTGGTCTCTGCACAAACTTTATTAGCTTAGTATTTGACATTCATTACTGAAATGTTTGTAAAAATAGCTAATATTTTCATATAGAAAGGTTTAGCTTAGCAAACCATATTAGAGAATAGTCACTTTGCTTATATTTATAATTAAATTTTCATGGCTGATGAGTTATAGCTGTCACACATAGAATATCCCATTATAATTGGTAAGTTTAATTTGTACTTTAAATGAGATATGCCAGTATATAGAATTGACTCTGAAATTACATGCATTTTAGTCAAAATGAAATTACTACCTTTTCTTGCCCTAAATTCCAGAAATCATACCTATTACTTTAGTTTTGTTGTATTTCAGAGTGTGTAAACCTCACTCCTGTATTTATGATCGTTTTTGAAAAGCTTAGAAGTTTTATCAATGTGAGCATTTTACCTCAGCTATTTGTGAAGCATTCTGCATCCAGCTCATTAGTAATTCCACCTGTGGAACTTATTTATACTAATCTGTAAATCAGAGAAGTTGGCCCAGCCTTTGATGAGGTGGCTAAGTGCGTACTGGACACCTTCAGGAACAGGAGTCGGTGTGTGCCTTGATGAACTCTTTCTGCACTTTTAGCACAGTTCCTTGCTCATGGAACTTCAGAGTTGGATTGGTACAAGTGGCACCCTCATTATGGTTCAGTATCTACCGCACAATCAACCTGGGTTGTGACAGTCTGCCCGGAAAATATCCCGTTGGCTTTTAATCGTTCCTTCTGAAAGACAGATTGTCTGAGTGAGGGTTTTTATTGCTGGGAAGAGACACCATGACCATGACAACCCTTAGAAATGAAAACATTTAATTGGGGTGGCTCCCTTACAGTTTGAGAGGTTCCATCCATTATCATCATGATGAGGAGCATGGTGATGTGCAGGCAGATGTGGTGCTGGAGCTGAGAGTGCTGCATCTTGCAGGCAACAGGAAGTCAGCTGACTGTCACACTGAGGGAAACTTGAGCAAAAGAGATCTCAAAACCTGCCCCTACAATAACACACTTCCTCCAACAAGGCCACACTTCCTAATAGTGCCACTCCCTTTGGGGGCCATTTTCTTTCAAACCATTATACAGATCTTAAGCTCATTAGCCAGAGCAAGTAAGTCACATGGTCAGTATAATTTAGAGGGTGGAAGACATTCAGTTATTCCCAGCAAATCCTCGGTGAAGCATTGAGCAGCATTCACAAGGTTAGAGCAGAAGGAAGGATTGCTGTTGTTTCAGAGAGACAATGTCAATTACTCCCAAACTGGAGTCAGTGAGGGAGGGGAGGCATTGGTACAGGAGCACCAGACAGGGAGGAGTGGAAAGTCATGGTTTGGCATGGGATGCTGCCCGTGCTCATAAACTGTCAAGTGAAAGGCTGCTCCTCTAGCCTGTGTTTACAAAATTCTGCTTCTTCAAGGAGGACCTTCTGCTCTGTGGCTTCTCCATCAGCCTTTCAGATTTTAAATGGTAAAGCTGACAATGTTTTTCTCTGATGTACCCTGTAAAAAAAGAAATTTCAGTACCGCTGTGGTCAGATTTTACATTTCAGTTCTGTTTGAATGACTGTATAGTTCATAATGACTATTGAAACCAATATTTCAGATCACTTTCATTTATATTCTTTTTACCTAAATCATATTAATATGGGTTCCTGGAAGTGGGTTATTGTTCCTATGAGTATATTTTTAACAGAAGTTGTTTTCCAGAAATATCTTGTATATTCTTCATCTTTGACATTGTATCCATTGGATGGATGCTGTGACATGGCAATATAAAAGCATTTAAAATTTTAACAGGGCTAGGAGAAAATGGCTGAGGATTGCAGTAATTGCTCACTCTTCTGCAGTAACCCCTGTGCCTCGGAAGGAGGGGATTTGATATAGATGACTGGAGAGAACCTACTACTGTCTTCTGGGGGTCTTTTAGAGGGAGCAGTGGGACAGAATCCAATCTGATTCAACTAAAGAGAAGGCGGAAGGTCTTTAGTTCAAGGTCTTTAAGCAGATAGAGAATGTGGGCTCCAGAAGACAGATGGCCTGGGAAAAGGGCCCTTCTTCCTCTCCATAATAAGAAAGTGCAGGAGAAAACAGGCTTTAAAGCCAGTGTAGATTTAATGGTAAAATTATTATGAAATTATCTCCTTGAGGACCTGTTAACCAATCAAAGAATTGCATGGCAAAGTGACCATCTGAGACTCATGGGGAGAAGAGGGACATTTGAGATGAATGTGTGTGAGTTGACATTGCTCTTCTAGAGAAGGGTGACCCAGGCTAAGAAGTGTTTCTGGGTGCTAGCTAGAGTACTCACCATGCATTCTCTCTCAGGCACTGTTCAGCACTTCAGACACAAGCATGGAGAAGGCAATTTCAGTTGAGTTTTGGATGGATTTGAAGGTATTGAAAAAGGTTATCACAGTTACAGACTGTGAGGGACAAGATGAGCAGAGAGTAGTGGGGATAAGGCAAGCTGAGCAGTTGTGGGAAATGGGCTACTTAGCCTGAAGTAGTAGAGAGGATTGGAGTCATTTCAGGTGACTGGAGCTGTAGATGGCTAGGTTATAAGGTAGGATGTATGGATTGGAAGAAATTTAAAAATCAGGACAGTTTGAGTAGTTCAAAATCTATGACAAAATCATGAGACCATTGATCAGAGGGAGAGTTCTATCAGAATCTGTCTGAGTGGCTGATTATGAAATATATTTAATTGAAAAAATTTTATATATAATATATTATTACCAAATATTATATATATATATATCGCTACCAAACACCTATAGATTGAAATTTCCTCAGATATAAATGCTGTTTACCTAAAATTCATGAATCTGTTAGAAATTTTTATTGATCAAAGCTACCACTGAAACAAAAGCAGAGAAAATATTCATGCAGAATGAAACTTAAATAAATGCTTGTTGGACAAGCATTCATGACTTGGGGCTTTAAAAAGTTAGTACATATCAGATTTGGCAGAAGAAGGTAGACAAAAAGCTTATCTGCTAATGAGCTGGATCTAATACAAGTATGCTCATCTAGGGTTCTTTCTCTCAAATTGATACTCCTGGAATTTTACCTACATGGATGATTCTAGAAAAATGTGCTAGTGATGCCAATTTGTTTTGATTATTTTCTACAAATTAAAGCTTACCTAATTTACAAAAGTATCTACAAAATTTTGTTTTGGTTAAAATTTTCATGATTTGGAATTTGGTTCCTTCTAAAGTAAGTCTTCTAAATGTTTTGTTTGCAAAACGTCTTTAAAAATTATGTCACAAACCTAGTTTATATGTTTCTAATTAGTTTTAAAGACATTTTAGAATATGGATCATCGGCAGACCTTAGGGTTAATCATCTTATTTACTGAATCCATGTCTGCTGTATTGTGATATGTTTCTCCGAGAGGTTCACTGCTATATCAGAGTAAGCCAAACAGTTCTGGTCTTACAATTTAGCTCAAAATTAATTTGCATTGATACTGAAGTAAACGTAAGTGTGGAGAGGAATGTTTCATTTGAAACATAAGAAGTTGTGTTTATCTTTACTTGAAGTACCCCATCCTTTTGAAATAGCACTGTTAGACTAACTCTAGGGTCCCGCCAAGAGCTCTGATGGACAAGCAAGCGTAGGAGAGCATGTGAGTTTTCTACAGCTCCTCACTCTCAATGTGTTTGTATTTCATTCTTGCTATTCACTGGAAAGGACAAGCAGAAGAGACTGTCTGTCTCATTGGCTGTCTGAGCATTATTTAGGTTGACGGATTTGCTTGCTTAACCTTGTCTGCCAGATTGGTGAATGCCCTTGTTGGGGCCGTGGCTAAAATTTCCTTCTCGTTTATAATCTGCTGCCCACTTCCAAATTTTAATATTTGGTTGCTACTTGGCATTACAGTTATTAAATAGTGATCTCATTAGGTACTACTGAAGTGTAGCCCAGGAGTACCGCGTGTACTGAGGTATATGAGGCCCTGGATTCAATCCGTAGGCAGCAAAAATAAAAATTAAACAACTTCATCTCTATAGTTTTCTCTCATACACTTCATCCATAAGATAGAAAGCACACTACCTTAGTCAGTTCAGGGTTACCTATCACTTCACACAGCCACTCCAAGGCTTGTGCTGGGTTTTTTCTATTTCAGATTCTGACCAGACATTAAAAAAACAAAAACAAAAACAACCCTCAAAGTTGAAGCTTGAAGAATTCATTGTGATTGGCTTTCCCCTCTTATGTGATCAGACCCTGTGATCAGCCTGATTATGCCTTTTTCACTCATTATTTAGCAAACATGTGTTGAACATTTATTGTATGGCAGGCTATGTCCTAGACTCTGGAGGATTCAGCAATGAACAAATTAGACAGAGCCCTTACTTTCATGACATTTTTATGATTATATATATATACTATTTAATATAAAATATTAAATATATTCACGTGATATCATCAGACACCGGTATGTCTGAAAGATTGTAGAATTATGTGGTGAACAGTGATGAGCAGTCAATCAGGGAGCTAAAGAATCTTCAACCTTAGGTGAAATTGAAGTCACAGTCTGAATGGTATGGAGCCGGCCTTGGGAGAGTTGAAGGAAATCACTTTCTAAACAGAGGCACACAAAGAGTCTGAGTTCAGAGTTGACTTTTTTGAATGTGGGATGAAGAACCAGAGAAAGAAAGGAAGTCATAATGGTGGACGGGTATGTATTATGAGGCAGCTGTGTGTGAGCCTCTGTGTGTGTGTGTGTGTGTGTGTGTGTGTGTGTGTGTGTGTGTGTGTCTGTCTGTATGTATGTATGTATGTCTGCACATACATTTGGTTTACAGTATCAGCACTGGAGAATTATATAACCTCTGTAAGTTGTAGTTGCACTGAAACTCTTTTTAAAGCCGTGTTAACAGGTCAATAACCTAGGACTAGATCTTGATCTAAAGCTCATGGCCCTGAGCACATATTATGACCAAAACCAGTATTAACTGTGGTTGGGCCACGAATTTTCTTTACTAACCCATTGTTCATTGCTCAACATCTAAACCTTATAAAATTAGATAGCAGAAATCTAAAGCCAATAAAATCCACTTTCTCATCAACAAAGAATAATTTATGAAAACTAATCATCATATAGTCAAAGCACTTAAGAATTAGTAACATACTTTTTATCTAAGTTGCATCTGAAATTATTTATGATACTTAAGCCTGTTTCAAAACACAGAGACAGAGGGCTGCTTGAATGTTTCAGCAATCTGTGAACATTGTCATTTTCTTTCAGTGTTTTTATCCTTCACCCCCGCTTCATCAATAGGGTAAAGTGCTTTCATTGTCCAATAAGTACAAGTAGCAAAAGCTTACACTATGTAATTGTGATTTCAATATGTGAATGTGGTTTCAGTATGTAAATGTGATTTTAATATGTAAATGTGGTTTCAATATGTAAATGTGATTTCAGCTTTGCAGCTGCCTTTCTACTTGGAATTAGGATCAAGTACAATTCAAAATGTCAATAAAATGTATATCTGCACTGTGAAAATTAAAGTATACATTCAACCTTTTCTTTGTAAGTTGGGCATATTGAGAATGAAGGTAATTGTGAGTATAAATGATATGGACATATACACGTTAGAATTACCTCAATGTTTGGGCTGTATTTTCTGAGAAAAGAATATGAAGGGGAAAAGTAGTACCTTTGCATTTCAAATGAAAATAAAATAGTTTGCCTTTATAAATACAATACAGGTGCTATGCTTTTATGTAATTAGAAATTCCAGAAAGCATTTAGAAATAGCTTATAAATCTACCATATGTTGACAGCACTTCAATAAATATCTCCAGACTGTGAATAGAAATTTGGAGTCCAGTCACCTATTTGCTTTTTATATTATTTTCACTTACAAAAAGTGAGAAAAGAAAACTCATATTTATTATCATTTTATGAAAATAACTGCCGAAGAAATGACCAAATGTCTACTCATCTTAAAGATTAACAGTAGACATTTAATGCAGTGGCTTCTTTGGATGCTGTTATCGTCCTCAAAAGAGAAGATTCAAGCCGGTGTCCCTGTGGTTAAACTAATTAGATGCTGGGGTTTGGAACTGCTGACATTTTTCAGAGAGGTGCATCCCAGACTACAGTTCTCAGATGACAGAGCTTAGTTAGCACTGGAATGAGTGGGCAGGCCCACAGTTTCAGGCTCTGTCCACTTCTCTTGTTATACTTCTAACTGTTTTAGACCTCCGCAATTACCTGCCTACTTTACAGATATTTCAAATAAAACCTCAGTACTTAAGACTGCCATCCCTCCTAGCCTTCATTCTTACCAAATTAACAAAAAAAAAACTTTGTACTTTAAAAGCATAAAATATTATTTTAAATAATAAATTAAAAAATAAACTATGGTAATCACCATGCTAAGCAAGGGGAAAGCAAAGACTTACTCTCGGTCATGTCTGGTAGAAATAGAATTTGCTACGTTATTCTAAACCAGTGGTTCTCAACCTGTGGGTGACAGCCTTTGGGGTCAAATGACCCTTTCGCAGACGTCACCTAAGATTATGGGAAAACACAGATAGTTACATTATGATTCATAACAGTAGCAACATTACAGTTATGAAGTAGCAATGAACATAATTTTATGGTTGGGGGGTCACCACAACATGAGGAACTGTATTAAGGGATTGCAGCATTAGGAAGGTTGAAAACCGCTGTTCTAAACTATTGAGTACATAAGAACATCCTTGGTAAAAGTATATACTTAGGTTTAGTTATTCAACATTGAGGGGTATATCCAAAGGAAATACTCAAGATGTCAAGCAGTTAATGAGTGTGTGCTCTCACAAATAGAAAAGCATCCAAAATATTCCATAGAAAAGGAATGGAAAAGCAAGCAAATCATGGACTACTGAGCATCCCTTAAAATGTATGCTTGTCAGTTTACTTAATGGCATAGGCTGGTATCCGTGTAATAAATAAAGCAAGCTACAAAACTCCATGTATAGTATGAGTTCCGCTGTGGAAGACAGAGAAATGCACAGGAAACACTGCTGACCACTGTGCTGCAATGATCTTCCCCCATATCTTTATTTTTCTGTATCTGAATTTCATAGTGTAGCCATAACGGACACAGAAATAGTAGAAATCACAACAGTCTTGCAGGGGGAAAACTCGTAAACTTTGACTCCAGTCTTAGCATTCTATTGTCCTCACCTTTTCTAAGATTTCACTTTTTCAAACTTCTCTTACTAGGGTATAAAGCATAAAGTCTTGAAAGTCACCTTCCACTACCCAGAAAGGGGGGGCCCTTTCTGAGAAAATGGCTTTACTTAATGATAATTGAATTCCCTTCTTTATAGACAGTTTATAGGTTTCTGTTTCAGAAGGCTATTCATCTATAGCAGTGTGGAATGACTGTTGATAGTATCCTCACTTCACATGAAAATGGACAAGAAGAATAAGTAAACAGATTGGTCTTGAATTCTTGACCTATCTCAGACCCAACCACTTAGGCATCGAGTTTAACAAAAGCAACTTGAAAAGACAAAGGAGGCTTATAGTCATGTGACTCTCATTACACAGGCTTACACATATGCACACGTGCCAACACCAGATAGGACGTAATATACACGGTACATATACTATTCTTAGTGTGGCATCGAAGTCTCTCTGCATTTTCCTTTATTTAAAGATGGAAGGAGTAGAGTTGTTTTTGAAAAGTGTTTAGGCTCCAATAATGGCAAATAGTATTCGCTGCTACTATGGAAGGGTTTGGGGGATAGGGAGGCATCTAGCACCATCTGTGACTTTGTCTTTCCCTGCGGGATATAATTGAAAGGGAAGTGTTAGGGAAGACATAATGGTGAGCTTTTTTCCTTTTGCTACAAGCAGGAAGTGTTCCTTTAAGAAACTTCAAAAGTAACGCATGCTTGCTTGAGGAGGAAGGCAATGGGAGAAAAGCTGTTCAGTAATAAGCCAGGGAGAAAAGGAAGCCTGGCCTGAGAGATAAAGGAGGTGCCCGTAACAGGGGAGGACACAGGCTACCAGAAACTGGTGAGGCTCCACACATCAAAACCTGGGCTGGCTTCACAATGGAAACTCAACGTAATTAGAAAGTGTATTTTTTTTTGTCAAGTCTGTAAGATTTTATTTTGTAAATGCAAAGCAAATTTATAACCATAAGACTGCAGTGTGAGTTGGTAGAGCCAGACTACAGGTATAAAGACTTGGGGATTTGGGGTTATTTTTGAAATATTTAAATGTGCTTTAGAGAACCTATCAATGTGACTTTTAAAAAAAGTCAGTAGTCTCCTCGCTCACTGTGCTTCCCCCACCCTGAGTGTTATGGGATGTTAACCACTGGAGAATTTGTAAGTGAAATAGACTTTTAAGTAATGATCTAAAGCTCTTTCAACTTCTAATTGTATTTCCAAAGGAAATTGCCCAAGTTTTGCCTATAGATAAACCATTTGTAATTAGAGGGCTTCTTAAAGTGTCATTATGAGGGGAAAGTCACCTAATGAGCTGAAGAATATCTCGTATAAGTGGGATGGGCATGGCCTCTAGGTCCTGTCTCAGACCCTGCTTGATCACTGACTTGCTGTGTTACCCAAAATAAACCCTTAATTCATACAAAGATCTTTTTCACTGATTTAAAATAATGGAAATCACTGTTTTTTTAAATATCATCTTAAATCTGGTTTTCTGGAATTGTGATACACTG
This sequence comes from Peromyscus attwateri, assembly GCA_902168425.1. NCBI lineage: Eukaryota > Metazoa > Chordata > Mammalia > Rodentia > Cricetidae > Peromyscus > Peromyscus attwateri. Next base: position 19,842 of record CABHPP010140309.1, read on the forward strand.
ATTTTCAAGTTCTTACAATGGTATAAAGGATATAGTGGAAGAAATATAGGATCCTATAACTTCATAACTTATCTTGTTGCTGTTAAAATAAAGATTCTTTTGGGATAAACTGTGCTTCTCATTCTGTAATGCCTAGGTAATACAAATATGACTAAACTTAGAAATGAAAAAAGACTTTGAAAAGTTGACCATTCAGCAATACAACTTGTGTTCTATGGACTAGGACTAGAACCTGGCTAGTTAACAGAATGGTGATGCTACAGAAAATAAGCACCCATAGGAGAAAAATGGTGAACTGTTTTAGCTACAGCAGTAGTCAGGGACATGTGCTGATTGTTTACTGGTGAAATGGCCACAGCCTTGACTCTTTTCTTACCATAATTATCAGTGCAGATTGCATTCCATTACAGATGCATTCCCATTGTAATGACCAACTCAAAGAGAATTCTAGCAGCTGTGAAGAGAATGAGAAAGCATGAATTTTATACCCAGTGAAACTGACTTTCTGACATAGAGGACACAGGCAAACTATTATAAACATGCAGAAAGTCTTCTTTCTAGGAGCCTTTCAGCTGTCTGTACCAGAGAATATGCTTCAAATAGCCAATGTGTGTGGAGGAGGTTTGTGGTGGTGGTGTGCATGTGCGTGTTTGTGTGTATGTGTATTTGAATTTCTCTATGAGTCAGTCATAGGATCCTAAACTGGGTCTGTTGATAATGACAGTCTGTAGATTAGTGATTGTATAGACTGGGAGGGCTGAGTGTAAATAAGAACTGAATGCTCATAAATACAGTGATTCTTCTCTTAAATTGATCATGGTGAATTAATCTAATGTGGATATCCTAAATCTACCAAGATACACACTTCTAATGGCTGAATTATATGGCAAAGGTATTAATATTTTTAACATAATTCTGAATTTAAGTGACATTTTTATTATGAATATATGAGGTATTCTATCTAAAGTTGTGCAAATATGTATACATGCATATGTGTGTTTGTCTTTCAAAAAAAGACGTAGGGGTAAAAAAAGTGAACTAAGGATATAAGAATTTTCTAACATGCAGGTCTTAGCTTGACTTTGCTTGTAATACTATCCAGCACTTCGTCGAGTAATGACTGAAACTGGAAATATAGAAGATTGGTGTAAAACAGCTCAACAAGCCAGGTCACCAAGCAGCCACCAAAGATGAACTACAGTAGTGTCACAAGACTCAAGAGTCAACTGAAAAAGACCAGAGATAAGGATTTTGAGTTTCCTTAAAATCTAGACATGTAGCATATAAAACTCATTAAGTCTGTTTAAGTTGAATTGCAATAATATTGAAAAGTAAAGGGAAGTGATCACTTTCAAAGGATGACTGAGAAGTAACTTGTTACCTTGAAAACAGGTCAATAAGAGTAATGAATCTTTTTTTCCCCTCTATCAACTCTGCCCCCAGGAACCAACAGTAAACAGCAAACTGTCTCTCAATTATCCCTATTCATTAGTGAAAGTGAACCATGAAAGTAACTTACTCATTTTTATAACCCAAGATGAATAGCTACTGATGTCTCAAGACAATCAACCACCAAGATCAGCCTTTGGTCTGTCAGATTCCAGTATGTATGTGCAACCAGGAAAACACAGGTTGTGTCTCCTGTAGTTCAAATGACCTTTGCGCAGACAAATTGTAAGGAAAAGAAGGGGATAAACAAGGAGCCAATGAGCTAAAAGAGACTGAAGCCAAGTTTTTTTGTTTTTGTTTTGTTTTGGGGTGTGTGTGTGTGTGTGTGTGTGTGTGTGTGTGTGTGTGTGTGTGTGTGTGACAACATCTAATAATCTGTATACTAACGTAGAATTAGTTGGTCACACTCTAAGGAAATAAAGACAGTAAATGCCAGAATGTGAATTTTATGTGGAGAACAAGAAGGAACTGTGATTGGGACAGGGCCATTGGCAGCTCCTAGAACTTATTTTGTATCTATGTCTGTCTGTCTGAGAATGTTTAATTAATATGTTATATATATGTATATATATACATATATATAAACACATATGATTTATATGTGTTTAACTAATTTGATATATATAAATCAGATTATATTTCAGATCTAAATCTTCAAACATGATGTGTAAATACTCTGTATGTCATAAAAATACATCTATAAATATTTGTGTGTAGGGATTTTGGTGGGTATAAATTTTCAGCTCTTGTAGGTAAATGCCAAAGAGGATGACAGCCAAGATTGTATGCTAAAATTGTGTACCATTTTATAAGATATTACCAACCACCTTCCAAAGTAGCCGTACCAATATCAAAGAATACCAGTTGGTAGCAAGACCGTCAGTGTGGCCAGTGCTGTAGGTTTAGGAGATTCTAATTAGTATGCTTTGGTATCTTAGGTTTTGATTCCATCTTTCTAATAATTTGGAGAGCATCTTTTCATTTGCTTATTTACTGTTCCTCTTTCTTCTCTACATACATTGTCAACTAAGGTCTTTGTCCCACTTGTGAATTTGGAATTTTTTGTTCTATTATTATAGAGTAAATTGATCACAAAGAAACATAAAGTAACATGAAGGTCACTAGAGATTACTAATGGGAGACAGAGAGGTGCTATTGAGAGAGGAGTAGTGGGTACCAAAATACAGTTCAAGGGAGGAGGATTTTTTTTTCTAGAATTGTACAGAACCATAGGGCAATGAGAGATGAGTGAATTGTACATCTCAGAATGACTGAAAGGGAAGACTTGGAAGGTCCCCAGCATGGGACGTAATATTTAAGGAGATGCTCATCACCTTGGTTTTGTTATTATACATTGTATATTTGTATCGAAATATATTATCAATGGAAGTTATGTCTCTTTTTATAAATGTTTCCTAATTACATTGCTCTGAATCTACAGTATTACCATAGCTCTTGTGGAAATAGTTTTATTTAAAGAAATATTTTAAGCTTGTATGACTAGTACTATGCTAAAATAGAATTCTTTTTACCTATGAACTGTCACAAATAGATAAAATAGCTACTTTACATGCAAATGGCCTTTTAAAACCAGAGACTATTAGATGCTGATTTGCAACATAGTCTGCCTGAAGTGAGGGGTGGAAAAAAAACTAATAAATGCTGTGTTGCGAACCAATAATTAGATTCTCATTGTGGGACAAAGTACTCACTGGATTTTCCTTCTTGGCCTCATAAATCTGACCATATCTTTTCATTCTAATGCTATTAAGTGATTTGGAGACATAACTTAACAGTAAAATAAATGCCTGAACCTCAATGGCCAGCACATAAAACCTGAGATTTCAGGGTGATGATGTGCCATTCACCTAGGAAGTGGCTGTGCCATTTGCTCTTAAATGTAACAGCCTATGGTGAAGCTACAAATTCAGCATCGCATGGCTCCATCCTCTTGTGCTGTTTGCTAAACTTCAAGATTGTTAATACCATTGCTCTGTCACTACAGAGGCAGCGTGGTACTGTGTGCTAGACAAATCCTGTTCAAGTATGGTTTCTAGCCAGTGTATTTCCCATGCTTAGGTTGTAAACCTAAATCTGCTGTGCTGTGTGGATCACCATCTGTGGTCTGTGTCACAGTCCAAAGGGAGAGGTAGAGGAGATGTTGAGAAAGAAGTAATGGGTTCTAAAATACAGTTCAGTGAAGAAATTTTTTCCCTAGCGTTGTACAGCACCACCGTAGGGCAATGAGAGATACAAGTGACTCGTACATCTCAGAATGACTGAAAAGGGAGGATTTGGAAGGTTTGCATCACGTGGCTTGTTAAAACAGAGATGTCTTCCTTCTCACAGCTCTTAGATCTGTTGATCTGAGTAGAACCTTGAAGTGTTCATATCTTCCAAGTTCCCAGGTAATGCCAATGCCAATGCTGCCCTCCTGAGAACCACACATTGAAAACCACTGACTTGGTATCATAAAATGCCCTGTCTTCAACTACTGTATGCTTTTCTCAAAAAAGAGCTAAAAAAAAAATCGCTATCAGAATTTAGATGGTGCCATTGTGGAGGAAACCATGTACTAATTTACCAGGCCAATAATTAAGAAGAGCATTTCTTGTCTAGGATATTATAATAAAGATCTTATGCTAAAATCTAGGAACAATATATCTATTAATAGGATATTAAACTATAAGAGGTTTTATTTACATTTGAGAAAATGACAGTTAAGCAAATAAATCAGATAACAGACATCTTCTCAAAAACCCTGAATAGTTTATGACACAAGTTTCTATCATCATTAATGTGTAAAGAACAGCTTATTTTTCTCAGGATTTTTAGTCATTTTTTCCCCAAGAATTGCTGGCTTAGAGTAACTAAATTTAATGCCTGAATGACGGTGCCCTGATTTTATTCTGTTTTATAGTAGATGGAATTTCCAGCATCCTTACTGAGTCTTTCACTAGTACATCCATAGTTGTTTAATATGGAAATCACTGACCCCTGTGAATGTATGTGCACTTTATGCAATGGAGTTGATATGATGTTTCTGTACTGTAAATTTTTAAAAATTAATTTTCTTCCTAATTTCCTTTCTGTGCCCCTCCCATCCCTCTATCCCCCTTCCTTCTTGTCTTCCATTTGAGCTGGAGATCACACCCAGGGTCTTCCTGATTTTTGCCCTTTAAGCCACGAAGGATGATTGTCAGATGAAGGATGCTGACCAGTTCAGCAAAGATGAATATATTTTATGCATTAGTCATATTGGTAGGAGTCTGCTTGGTCTAGAAACTGAATTTAAGATCCTCAGATACACATAAATGATAACTTCCTCTGTAGCTTTTAATAGAGTTGTCATTCTGTAAGTCTGTGATCTATTTGGCAGCTTTCTGTGATAAAACCAAGGATGAGGATTTGCCTGATTACTGCAGGATGTACTCAGTGTTGGTCTTCATTTGCTTTTGAAGAAGAAATGGAAGTTGTTTCCTGGTCCTTTTCTGTGTATCATATAGTTCCACTCCTGGGGCTTGTTTCTGTGTTACCATGAGTCACTGACCACAGCTGTCCTGTTTACTTCTGTATTCCACATGTCTTCCGCAGCCTGCACGGCAGCATATCAGCACTCAATAAATATTTGCTAAGTAAATGAATTGACATTTTTAAAAGGTCACCATTGTAAAAGAGGCTCCTCTTTGAAAGTTTACAATTTAGGAAATATAAATTATGTTGAAATGGTGCATGCGATGGGTTTAAAGAGCATTCCAGAAAAACAAAACAAAATTGTCAGTGGGTGCATGAGCGGCTGCAGTAGACAAGGAATTGTGACTTCTTTGGTTGTTATTCCCTTTCGTTTGTTGAAGAGGAAAGCTCTTCTTAAATACTTCAGTTTGATATTTTTGCAATTTTCCTACCAAGAAATCCACTGAATTCGAGGTTATTTTGATCCTGGGGATAGCTGCTATTAGTTCAGGGCACTGTGTCACTGAGCCGTGTAGGATATTCGTAGAACATATATCAAGCACATGTGCAGGGTTGTCATGAAATAAGATATGTGAAAAATATCATAAGCCCTTTTAATCTAAATGAGAAAATTTAAGATGCTGTCAAGTAAGCTGACTTCATTCAGGGACTGGCAAAATTCAGACACACTCATTTATTTTATTTTTTTGCCTGTAAACTTTGACCTTGCATATACACTTTGACCTTGTAAATAGTTAGTAAATGAGTGACTGAAGGTCCTCTAACTAGAAACTCCACATTCAGACAATCCTCAGGGAATAGTTATGTTGATAAAATGCATGTATATAAGGATCTGTGGAGACTTTCATTCCAGAGTCATTTTTATAATCAAAACAGTCAAAACCTAATTATGAATTCATGATGTATAAGCTACCTAATTTCTGTTGTAAAACTTCTTTTACTGGTGTGCCATACAGGAATTGTGAACAGCTATTACAGACTTGGAGGTATAGCTCCATGATACAGCTCTGGCCTAGCATGCACAAGACCTGGGCTTGATCCCCAGCACTGGCAGTAGAGGGTGGGGTATTACAGAAATGTATCTGTGGACTTGAAACAGCAGGCTGTCAACAAAGGCAGCCTCAGGCTTGTTTCTGAAAGCAGAACTAAGAATGGTTTTTAGATTTTAAAGAATTATAAAAGAAAACAAACATGAGACAGTGAGAATATGTGGTCGCCAAAGCCCAGAAAACCTCCCATGTAAGTCTTTACAGAAAATGTTTGAAGACTCTTAATATGGAATGCTATGTAGGGGGTAAATTAAGTTGATGAGAGTAGATTTAAAGCATACAGCATGGTATATGTGGAATGATGCCATTTCAAATTGTATTCAGTACTATTCAGGGTAGATACCTAAGGTATTAAAATGTTTGTGTTAGGAAGACAAGATTAATAGCATCCTATATTTGAGGGCCTCCTTAATTTTATGATTTTTCAATAATGAAAGTGTATTCATTTTATAATGGAAAAATTAAAATTTTAATTTGGTGTGGAGGAAAAAAGAACTTATCTAAGTTGTATTTATCTAAGATGCATTTCTCCATTTCTGAAATGAGGAAGTGAGGCTACGAGAGGTAAGTTAAATTGCATGAAAGGACACAAACTAAGACAGAAATAGTGTCACTGCCAAATTTCCTTTGTAGTGACATCACCAGCTGATAAATTAAAATATCCATCCATCTTCTGCATGAAATTATAAGCTTGATGCCCCAAATCAATCTAGGTATGGTGTATGATGAATGAAATCAAAACCACAAGACCATTGCGATGACCTGCAGACAGACAGGTGTGTATCCGCTTAGGTAGAATAGAAAATGAGTAGCTTAATACTGTGCATTTAAAAAAGTAATTGTAGCTGGGGAAGGTGGTTCATTGGGTAAAGCATGGAGGGAATGAGCCTGAGGATGTGAGCCGGAGTCCTCAGAACCCATGTCAGAAACGGGGCATGGCAGCACATGTCAGTCATCACAGTGCTGGTGAGGGAGCTTGTTGTCTAGCCAGCCTAGCCAAACTGGTGAGCTCCAGGTTCAGCGAGAGACTCTATCACAAAAAAATAAGGTAGAAAGCAACTGAAGAAGACACCAACCTTGACCACTGACCTATATACACACCCGTTGCATGTGTAACCTCCATTCACATGGGCACATACAAACGTACATGTACACACAAATACAAACCAGGCAAAAATCTATGTGTGTATAGATATTTCACTTGTAAATTTTCAAACTGTCACTGCAAATAAGTATAGCAATTCATTATATTTCATACCTGCAGAGTTAATAGTTCAAAGTATGGCAGGAGCTCAGAAGGTCATGTGTTCTGAAGCGCGTGCCCTTCAGTGTACAAGGAGACACAAAAGAAACAAGCGACTTATCCCCAGGCCCTCATGCAGACAACTGTTCACATAAGAAATCTGCAACGCAGAGGAGAGCAAATAAATATGCTACCACATGAGAAGTCTTTATTGTAATGAACTGATAGCTAATAGCAGAAAGAATGAGCAGGGCCATAGAAAACAGGCATAAAAGCTCAGCAGTTTTTGGACCATTTAGTGTGTGTACGAAAAGCCTAATACCGTCTATTATTCCTGAGGGAGCCACTATCGTACAGCAAAGAAAGATGATGGTAACTATTATTGCCCTTTAAAAAGCTCTCGTGCATTTAATCACAGCCATCTTCTGATTTGGGAAAATGATTCCCCATCCACGTACTTAGAAACTGAGGCACCAAGGGGTTTCGATGAGCATTAAGGATCATACAGACCGTTCATGTGAGGAAACTACATCACCTGGTCCCTATTTAGTATCTAAAGAGGACGGGAATGCTGAGTCACCAAGTCGGGATAGCTGTGTGTCTCATTAAATCAAGAAGAGCAGATAGACTGGCTTTTAAAACTGATATAAATAAAAAGGTGAGGTTCAGTTCACTGGAAAAATTCACTGGCGTGGAATGCCTCATAACTCAAAAGTGTCAGGGACTACAGGGATGAGGCTCTTGGCTTTCTATCTCATTTTATCAAATAAGTATTTACAAGCCCAGATATGTATCTATATTTCAAATAGCTTGTGATGCCTACTGTCAAAAGCACTGGCAAGTAGACCAATTGGTATGTCCACGCTAATGCATCGGGCAATAATTGCTATATGGTAGATTCCATAGAAATCTATTAGAAGTTATCACTAAATAAGATATGAAGTTTCATAGTTCTCTGTTGCTGTAGCAGGCATTATATATTTTTTTTTGAAACAAAGATACTTTCTTTTGATGTAAAATGTATGATTGGAAACTACTTGGCATACTTAATACTAAGTGCATTTCCTTGTATGCCATGTGTTTTTCCAAACACCGTGTTGATGATTTGCACTTCTTTGAAACATCAGGTGTGATGGAATGAGCAATTTGACAGCCCATCTTTAGATGCGGCAATGGCATTGCTTCTCACGCCAGTGTTCATTTTTCTTTTTATTGTTTATTACTTATTACTCTCAGAAAGTTTTTTGGAAGTTGAAAGTCTAATATGGAAATTATGCAATATGAAGTCCCAGAGTAATGCTAAAACCTGCATAGTTCCTTTGCCTTTTCTGTGCATTTGTAACTTTCATATTGAATACAGATTTGAAAGACAGATAACATTCGTCACACAGCTTCCTTCCAGGCCCCATTTTGAGTAAATGCTTTAAAGGATCCTAACTGGGGCCAGTGAGATGACTCGGAAGGTAAAGGCACTTGCCACCATGTCCTTCAAACCTGAGCAACCCACATAAAGATGGAAGGAGAGAGCAACATGCACACCCATATACACACATCACACATACACACACACACACACACACACACACACACACACACACACACACACAATAAACTAAATTTAAAAAAGGACCTGAATTGCTTGTCAAGATTTCACATCTATCAGATAGCCCAGAATTTTCTTGGTATTTCCATCCATGTGTGTTTGACTTTTATAACTCATAGCCGATGAGAACAGCAAAATTCCTTTCTCCTGGAGCCTGATGATCCAGACATCTACTTGCTGTAACTGGGAGGCAGTGAGGTAGAAAATGGACTTCCAAGACACCCAGCACCCTCTTTTACCCACTCGTTGACTTCCTTTCCTATTAAGGACATTGACTGCTTTTACCTGATCCTTTCCTTTTTGGACGTTTTCTGACCTGTCACTCATATTCACGATGTGCTCCACAGCACAATGAGCTGTGTGTGCCTTCATTTCCACTTTTGCTCTATCTCATGTCCTCCACATTGAACCCAAAGATGTGTGCAAACAAGTGTATGTCCACCCCAAGTAATGATGCAGCTGCCCATGCAGTAAGTTCCATGTCTCCAATC
>CABHPP010140310.1:0-26084 GCA_902168425.1 Peromyscus attwateri
CTTTACAGGCTTCTGTGGGCTGTCTTTGTGATATTTATAAAGGCTTAATCCTCGAAAGGACACTGTAAAATGAAATTTGACTTCTTAAGCTAACACTGTAAGATACATAAAAATATTATGAGGATTTCTACACATTTCCTTGCATAAAACATTATCATAAAATAGAGAATACCACTTTATGTCTCAATAAACTGAAAAACATACTCACTCTGCATTAAAAAAGAGTATTCTTCGAGGTACAGAAACAAAATAAACAGAATTTAGTGGTACTTAATGTGCTGGACGCATGCCATGAATGTCCTCTTATCTCTCTAGTGGCAAAAAAAATGATTATGCTGAAGAGTCTTTAAATGTCATAGAAACGAGGACCATCTCATTTCAGTATCTCAAAGCTGATTGAAAAGGTTGGTGTTGAGTTGATAAGGCCTCAAGAGTTAATTAAAAATGAGTATGTAAAAATCTATAGAAATATTTTGAATGGAAGAAAAAATTCAAATAATTATAAGTAAAGCGGGTATATAGGACAGAAGTTCTCAACCTGTGGGTTACAAGCCCTTTGGGAGTGAATGACCCTTTTACGGGGGTTGCCTACGACCATTAGAAACCATAGGAATTTACATTATGATTCATAACGGTAGCAAATTACAGTTATGAAGTAGCAACAAAAATGATTTTATGGTTGGGAGTCACCACAACATGGGGAACTATATCAAAGAGTTGCAGCACTAGGAAGGTTGAGAACCACTGTCTTAGGAAAAGGACACTGGGGAGGAAGATATGGAAATTTTGTTGACTTGCAGAAGAAACTTCTAGCTGTTAGAACTTAACAAAATGATACTGGGATCTCCTACACAGGAATAGTCCTCCACCATTGGCAGCAGACTAATGGAGTCCAACCAGTTGCACCATCATTACCACCCATTTGATGGGCTCCCTGCTGTGTGTTAGGCTCTATACCAAGTGTTTTGCCTGGAATATTTCATGCAGTCTTTCATTCCCCAAACTCATACAGTATATTATTGTTTCCATTTTACAGAGTATGTGGGACACAGAAGATATGAATGTCTTTCTCAAAGTCATGAAAATAGTGTCTTTGTTATTTTTTATTGGTCATGGCCAAACACCATGAGCAAGGCAACCTATAAAAGAAGGCATTAAATTGGGGGCTCACAGTTCCAGAGGGTAGTAGAGTCTGTGGCCATCATAGTGGAGACCATGGCAGCAGGCAAGCAGGCTTGGCATTGGAGTAGTAGCTGAGAGCCTACATCTTATCCACAAGTTAGAGGCAGAGACATAGCTAACTGAGAATGGAATGGCCCACCACCAATGACACACCTCCTCCAAGACCACACCTCCTAATCCTTCCCAAACAGTTCTATCAACTTGGGACCAAACATTCAAACACATGAGCCTGGGTTGGGTGTGTGTGTGAGGGATTCTCATCTAAATTACTATGAATAGTGAGCAGTTGAGTGAGGTTTTAAATTTAATTCTGACCCCAAGTCAATAATATAACCTTCTTTCACTGGAGTTGCTATGTAAAAGACTTAAACAGGGTTATTTCCAAGGGGCAGGTAAGATCAATGATCTTATATTCATTTGCATATTGTGTCTTCAAACCTGGAGACTTTACAGCTCTACAAATATGAAGACCAGATAATTAATGGGTGAATGCTGCAAAACTAATCATGGTGAAGTTTTTATAAAACTTACTTCATTGGTCTCAAACAGTATTGTGGTCTTTGCAAATTGTTCCTCCTTCTAGATTTGGGTACAGGGAGAAGAGAAGAATAAATGTACAGCATGGAACAATCTATCCAATTCATGCTGAAAGTAAGCAAAACTAGCAGAAAAGGTGGGGAGTTATACACTCATGGTGCTAGGGAGACAGAGATAGGAAGATCAGTGAGCCCAAGACATAAAGGGAGTCCTTGTCTTAAAAAAAAAAAATAGGTGGACTGTTCCTGAGGACTGACATCCAAAGTTAACTTCTGGTCCCAATATATACACAGATAGCAGATATGCATGTCCCCACACATACCCATGTACATATGAACACACAAACCTGCATGTGTACACATAAACAGTAATTAAATACTATTTTTAACTATATTTTTAGCACATCCGATGGCAACTTTAGGCCTTAGATTTATATGTATGTATATTTATGAAAACTACATGATGAAAACAAAAGAACAGTTTGGAAACTAGTATATAGCTTGTTTAAAACACATGCTTGGCTGGGCGTTGATGGGACACACCTTTAATCCCAGCACTCGGGAGGCAGAGGCAGGCGGATCTCTGTGAGTTCGAGGCCAGCCTGGGCTACCAAGTGAGCTCCAGCAAAGGCGCAAAGCTACACAGAGAAACCCTGTCTCGAAAAACAAAAAACAAAAAACAAAAAACAAAACAAAAAAAAACACATGCTTGTTTGGATGCAGAAAAGATTGCAAGGGGGAAAAACAGCAATCAGGAATACACATATTAATAACCTATGTATGAGCCAGGCTTAAGCATGCCTTTAATCCTAGCACTTGGGAGGCACAAGAAGGCAGACCCCTGTAAGTTAAAGGTCAATCTGGTCTACATAGTGAGTTCTAGGACAGCCAGAGCTACATAGTGAGACCTAGTATTGAAAAATACAATAATAATAATAATAATAATAATAATAATAATAATAATAATAATCTACACATGATTAAAAGGTACATCCAGAGAAATATTATTTTTAATATGGTATTATGTTTTATTTACCTATATCCATTTTCATAAAAATAATTTAGAAAAAAATTTCATGAATAGTAAGCTAGAGATCAAGTCCCCCAGATCACCCTGTTTTGGCTTGCGGTTAGAGAAGACAAAAGGCTTTATAACATCAGGAAGACTAACACTGGAGATCGGAAGGCATTTACTGAGATCAAGGTGTTCTCAAAGGATGCAGAGTGGTAAAGAGAGAAAACAACTGGCTTGTGTCAGCTGGAGATGACAGGCTGCAATTCTGTTTTCAGACTATTTCACGGTTTTCAGATTGTGGTCCCTCCACAGAGAATCTCCCACTTACCTGAACTTGCAAGCAAGAATGCTAAAAGAAGGGAGCACCTTTGAATTATGTCATTATTTAATTATTCATCAGAAGAAAACCTACTTCTTGAGTATAGAAAATAAAGTCCACATAGATTATAGCTCAGAGTAAAATCCCAAAGTGAAAATCTGCTTCTCTTCTCCTCCCCCCCTCCAAATGTCTACAACATAATTCATGTATTTAAAATGTTTAAATGTGGGCAATAGATTGCTAAGAGTTGCTAATATGTTAGACACTTGTAGTCTTGCAGGTAAATACTAGAATATAATGGACAACCTTGGAATACTCTAATTGATGCTATAAAAGCTGGGTTTCCAAGGTAACAGTACAACCCATGCTCTAGAAAGCTGGATTAAACCAGTAGGAAAGAGATAATTCTAAATGAAATATTGACATGAAAAGATGCCATAATGCAACATCATCAAAACTGTATACATGGAATCCTCTCTTTTTTTTAAGTAAAACACACCAATAAGAAAATCTGTAAAATCTAAGGCAGAACTTGTGTACATCCTGGAATCACACACTGTGCTAACAGACAAGATAGATATTCTTAAGAGTGCCCATTATGCCCAGTGTGAAGATGGGAGCTCCACCTTCAGAGTGTATCACATTCTCAAAGTCACACCTAACGACTGATAGAAATCATGTGACCCAGCTCTCACATCCCGTGCTGGTTCTCTCCTGCCAAGGTCACCCCACATAGATATGGTGCTAGATAATGCCTGAGATCATGTAAACCCATGCGTGAAATGAAGCACCCCTACTTGTTTTGATGGCTATAGCTCAGTCTCCATTGTGTTTTCAAGGCTTCTTTGTAGATCCTTTCATAATTACTTGTGGATAGACCAAAGTAGCTCAAGAGATGTCCCCAGGTTCTATAAACAGACTTGAAGTCATTTGCCTATCAATTGTGGGTTAACTCTAGATTTTTGGATGTACCAGAGATAATTATCGTGAGAATACCAGAGAGCTAGTCAACTCCAGGAAATTTGGATAGTTAATGAGGTCAAGGAAAGCACAAATTCAAGGGAACAGAGGGACATTGGTTTCTCAGAACAAAAGTAAAAAGATCTGAATAGTTAGGGGAGAACCCAGAAGCGATGGTTTAAACAAGGCCAGAGGAGAATCCTTCAAGAAAGAGGGGAGAGTCAACTCTGTAAATGCCCCAGAAAGGTCAAGTATGGTGGTATAGTTTTAAGAAGTCCAAGTTCAGAAGCCATTCCTGACCTTGTCCTAATTCATACAGAGGTAGATGAGTCTACAGAAAGGCTCTTCTTTTGTGCTGATGCTTCTAGGGAAAGCTAGTTGCTACTTCACTGAGCCAGGTCACAATCCTGTAGCTAGGAAGTGACATGAGCTAGCTCATATCAGGTCTCTGTACATCAGATAACACAAGAATCCAAACCCTGCCCCAAGACCACTCTCCTTAATTCACTTACAAAGCCCCCAAATACCTCTTCTCTGAGCCTTCCAAACTCATCCTTTTATCTCCTATGTGGCATAGCACTTTCCTTCTCCCTGCCCCACATTTCTATGATGATGTCTGATTATAATCATGGGAACGCTCTCATTGAACATTTATTCATTATATGTCAAGTTCTTCACGTGTCTTTTAATTTGAATGCTTCAGATTTGATCTCAGAGAGGAGAGAGAGTTGCCCAAAACAAATTATCAAGAAGCAGAACCAGGATTCTGATCCAGTCTCTCTGTTGCCGCAACCTGACCTCTTCACCAGTGGACCATATTTAGCAGGTTCAGAAAATGCAGATCCTACCAACAACTCAGTACCAGTAATGGAGATGACACCATAGCTATGAACACTGTTTCACATCTTCCTAAATGCTAGGACTATTACTCTATTCTGTGTCTACATGTAGGCTAAGTGGTTATTGTAAAACCATAGCTTCATTCATGAGCATTTAGTGAAGACGGTATTCTCACATTCCAACAATGGTGTTAACATAGGTCAAGTTCTTCAAGATTTCTACATTGACTTATGATATCTGGTGTTGGTGAGTGGGTCCCAAAAGGGCCACGAAATTATCGAGGCAGATTTGAGTTCAAAATAGAATACATTTTAGATATGATTAAAGTCTCTGATACATAATTCTGCTCCAACTCTAGTTTGGTGTTTTTTTTGTTTGTTTGTTTTGTTTTTTTTTTTTTACAATGTTTTGAGAAGTATACCTCTGAGAAATAGAAGGCTAGAAAGCACATTTTTAAAAATTCTTTATATATATACATATATATAATTCTTCAAGAATTTCACATCATGTACCCCAATCCCACTCATCTCCCAGTCCCTCCATATTCTCCCCTCACCTGCAGTGTCCTCCCCAATAGAAATCCCGCCAAAAAAATTAATTAAAAACAAAACAAAACAAACAAAAAAACCACCTTGCTCCTCTGTCTTTCTCATCTCTCCAACACTTCTTCATTGGTCCTAGTGGCTAGGAGCTGCAGTGTCGCGCACAGAATACCCTCAGCAGCAGCCCTGGCCCAGATGATACCATGGCCTCATATGGCAGTGCAGGCCACTCAGATCGGCATGGCCTCAGGGGTGGCACAGCCCTCAGACACCAGGATGGCCACAGGTTGCAGCCTAGACCACATACAAAGCACATTATAACCTGGGGGGGGGATGAATTAATTAAAACACACACACACACACACACACACACACACACACACACACACACACACCTACCTCTATGATAAACGGGGGACTAAAGGCCATTGTGTAGATTGCAGATTCTAAGCTTGAGACAGTCGGCTGGGGAACATTGGGAAGGATCTTTCCTTTGCTAGCAGACATTAGTATTAAATGCGCAGAAGAGATTTGCCAAGTTAAAAAGACCAGTGTAAGGTTAGCCATAACTTAAAGGGGGAAATTAATAAAGCTGTGGCAAGTCAAGGCTCCACCAAATCCAAGGTACAGCTTGACAGATGCCTCCATTTTCCCTCATGAGAAAGTTAGGCAAAGAATTGAGACGCATTTTCACTTTGGCTACCCAAATGTATGGCACCAAATTTCAAGCTTAATTATAACAAGCTTCAAATTGTTAACAATTACGTTTTTCCTTCTGGAAAATTATACTTAACTCTATTCCTAAATTTTACCTATACTTTATTTAACCAATTCACTATATGTAAACTTTTGAGAGCAAACTTTTATTATGTATAAATAATTATAAATGATAAATATGATAGATGATCAGTAGATCATTGACATATCATTGACATATACAGAACAAGAAGAAACTTAGCAGGTATTTGTGACTCGATAAATATGAGACCTAAGAGAACTAAAGGAACCAAAGACAGCCCTCTTGGGTCTGGAGCTCTTTGATTGTTGCAGAAAGTATCTCACATGTAGGATAATCAGTTCAGCTGATTTGTTGAATTGCAAAAACTAGAAATAACCAGGAAATAGTTTTTAAAAAAATAAGCCCAAATAGTTTTTAAAAATGAGCCCAAAGCTTGAGGAAAGTTCTGAGCTAGAAATGGACATTTGTTTCCAGCAACAATGTAAAGTATTTGACGTGAGAAAATGTTTGTTTTTCCTGAGCTTAGCAATAATGAGATTGAAAACAATCCAAGGACAGAATTCCCATAAACACCAGAACTGATGGGGAAAACAATGTAGGAAAGCTCTGCGTGGAAGCAGAAAAGAACAGTGTTCAGAAAATAAAGACCAAGTGTCCAGGGAAGCAGAGAGGCCCAGTAAGGAAATGCTAAAAGGCCTGAGAAGTTGGGGCAGTTAGAAAACCATGAAAACTATCCTCAGCCACAGTCTCCAGAACCTGGTAGAAGAAGTTATCTTAAGAAATTAAGTAAAAAAGAATGAGGCATGCAGAAAGCAGACACCTCCACTGATGTAGAAGATTTGCTGGAAAGTCAAAGCCAAGAGGGAGTTTAATTTCCTACTTGGAAGCTTGAGTCAAGGCCTTCTAGACAGGTACTGAATGGGTTAAGAAAGGCAACTCCCTGTTCATCCAGAGAACAGCCCTCATGAAGAAGAACCACATAGTTCAGCCTGGTGTTCAGTAATATAACAAGAGTTTCTTCTTCATGGCCACCAAAGGGTACGTGGAGGTGCACTGCTGTGAGATCCAAGAAGCCAGGAGCACACTTGGCCACCTCTGAGAAAACCATAGGCCACAAGGTCCATAGGGAATGAATCTGTAGTGAGTGCCACTAATGCATGTTATGTGAAGCAGTCCCAAAGATAGATTTTAAACTTCTAAAACACTACCTGTTTTCTGATGATAAACACGTTTTGAGGTAATTTTATGTGTGTGTCATCATTCTCATTATGAGGTACAAAGAAGCTAAAGATCAAGATGAGATCAATTTACTTAAAAAACATACTATTACATATATATCATATCAATTGTATATATTATCTATAACATATATATATATATATATATCAACTATAACATAGAAATAGCCTTCTATACTTTCAAACAAAATGCCATAGCCAGTACAACTAGAAGACTGGCCTAATTGTGTTGTAGAGAATGATGATGAAATAGTTAGTTGCCCACAATTTTATTGAATGTGGGAGCTCACCAATAGGAAAGTAGGTGATGGAGATGAGGAGAAAATATATCACCACACACACCAGAATATTTAGTGAGTGGCAGAACTTTTACTAAGGAAGATTGATGAAGAACAGAATTTTAGAAGCTACGTTGTATAGAATATGGGCACCATCCTTCCGTTGGTTCCCCGCATTTGAGAGAAGCCAATGGAAATCATGTATCATTTAGGAAAAAAAAGCCACATTTTCATTCTGGTGGGAAATTAGCAAGTACATTCTATCAAGTGTCGGCTTATCATGGAATGAAGTTTGTGGGGGGGTAGGCAGTGAGGTTTGGCCCTCATCACAACTGGAGGCACAAATAGGCAAGAAACTAGGCAAGAGAAACCCATAGAAAAGAATATGCCTGGGCCATGGATAAGCTGATGCTACTAAAAAAACATTGGTGCATATGGCTTCAGTAGAAATTCTACCTATGCTTAGAGACCCAGTGAACATACTTAAGTGTAAATCACCGAGGACAGAGCCAACCAGTCATGCTCAAAAAAAGGGGACCTGATTGGTGGGTTTGGAGGTCAGTTCTGATAAAGGCTCTGATTAGAACTGATATGGACTCTGACTAGAAATCCAGGGGGAAAGTCTCTGCTAACCAGAGCAATGAGCCCAGGCTATCTCGGTTTCTATTTGGTGACTAACCCAAGCTATCTCTGATTCTATTTGGTGAATATATCATCATACCAAAGTGCAGACATCTCCCAAATCACAAAACCTCTCACCACTCAAACTCTCTGATTCATCAGTCCCCCTTTCATGAGACATCAACCATCACTGAGAAGCAGATATTACTCAGAGAGGGAAAAGCATGTTTAAGCGATGGAAAGGATATCAAAGCATTAAGTGGTAAATTCCAGAGAAATCCTGTAGGTCAGTCAGAACTTGTGGAGAGCGAGCAATACTGGAAAAACAAATTGTCAGTAATATGGAGTGGTTTGAATTCTTTTAACCTCAAGGGTGAAGACCATCAAGACCACAGTTTTACCAAGCAGAGGCAAAAGTCTTATCAAAGTGCGTGACATTGATCCACTCCTGATCCTTCTCCACCTTAGAAGAGCGTTTCTGTTATTTTGGCTGCCTTGTACTGTTGTGGAATATTAGTTTAAGTTGTGTTACATTTGTTTGTGCTATGGAATATGTGTTTAATGATGCAAAAATATGTTGCATTCGTTTATGTTGCATTGGTTTAACTCTGTAAAGCTATGTTACTTTGCCTGCCCAAAACACCTGATTGATCTAATAAAGAACTGAACAGCCAATAGCTAGGCAGGAAAGAGAAAAAGACGTGGTGGGCATGCAGAGAAAATCAATAGGAGGAGAAATCTAGGCGAGGAGAGAAAAGCAAGGAGCAAGAAAAGGAGAAGGAGAGGAGGACTCCAGGGGCCAGCCATACAGCCATACAGCCACACAGCCACAAAGCCACAAAGCCATACAGCCAGTCACGGAGGAAAAAGGAAAGAAAGATATATAGTATAAAAAAAGATAAAAAGCCCAGAGGCAAGACATAGTTAAAGAGAAATGGGATAATTTAAGTTAGAAAAGCTGGCTAGAAACAAGCCAAGCTAAGGTCCAACATTCACAAGTAAGAATAAGTCTCTGTGTATTTTTTTGGAAGCTGGGTGGCAGGCCCCCAAAAAGAAAAAAAAAAAAAAAAAAAAAAAAAAAACGGAGGAAGGACCATGGTAATAAAAGGTTGCACATTGCACTCATCTGAGAGACTTATAAAAGTTCTCGTTTCAATGAGTGTCCATAATTCTAAACTACTACTTGTAGCTAGAGTTTTCCTGCCTGGCCCACAGTCAGGATAAATCTCTTTCACCTGCCAGTCCCACAGCCGCTCAGACCCAACCAAGGAAACACAGAGACTTCTATTGCTTATAAACTGTATGGCCGTGGCAGGCTTCTTGCTAACTGTCCTTATATCTTAAGTTATCCATTTCCATAAATCTATACCTTGCCACATGGCTCGTGGCTTACCGGCATCTTTACATGCTGCTTGTCCTGGCGGTTGCTGGCTGGCAGGCAGTGACTCCTTCTGCCTTCCTGCTCTTTTAATTCTCTCTGTTAGTCCCGCCTACTTCCTGCCTAGCCACTGGCCAATCAGTGTTTTATTAGCAACACATTTGCCATACAGAACATCCCACAGCAACTACTCTTTGGGATTCTCCTGTAGGAAGTTTGTACCAAAGACTAGAAATAGGGAAGAATGGGAATTACATATGAGTTAAGCTTGCTCAGGTTAGATTTTGTAAGTTCTGTGGGTGAACCTCTGCTTCTTGGCCCTGGCCAAGCAAGAAACCATCCAGTTGCCTGTAACATTGATTCATTGCGTATGTACAGTGACATCAGACAGAAAGGGAACTGGAGAAGCCTAGAGTAAGGACTGATGGATGTTCATTTACTCAACCTCTGGGCAAAGGGAAAGTTAGTTCATCTCCCTGCCCATCTCATTATTTCAGAGGACCAGGCCCATTCCAAGTTGGGGATATGATGTTAGGATAGTTCACATCATTGAGTAGTGACCATGAACTTGTTCATGTTTCAGTTTGAAGACAGCATTTGTTCATGCTAGAACAAACAGCATCCCACTGGAAAGGCGATACAGAACTGAAGCTAGAATGTGAAAAGTTTCAGGGTCAGCCATGATAACATGGCAGGGGTGGTAGTGGTGGAGATGGCTCAGTGGTTAAGATTGCCATACAGGCATGAAGAGCTGAGTTTAGATCCCAACACCC
Source organism: Peromyscus attwateri (assembly GCA_902168425.1). Taxonomy (NCBI): domain Eukaryota; kingdom Metazoa; phylum Chordata; class Mammalia; order Rodentia; family Cricetidae; genus Peromyscus; species Peromyscus attwateri. Next base: position 10,422 of record CABHPP010140310.1, read on the forward strand.
GTATAAAAAGCCAGATTTGGCTCTGCCCATGCCTAAAAACCTCAGCACTGGGGGAGGCAGAGAAGGGGAGACATGGGGACCATTGGAGCTTGTTGGTCACCAACCTAGTTCCAGGTTCGGTGAGAGACCCTCTCTCCAAGGAAAGGAAAAATGAAGACAGTAATAGAGCAGGGCACTCAGTGCACCCCTCTGGCCTCCACACATGCACCACCCCCACACACATACATTTATCACATTCACATACATTCAAACACACACACACACACACACACACACACACACACACACACACAAACACATGATAATGTGCTACAGTTGAGAAGGAAACCAAAGGCAAAAGCAAAGTTTTACTTCACAGGTTTAGCCTTGACCCAGATAAACAGTGTGAGTTCTTTGGGTATTTAACATTGTGAAAAGAAATTTCTAGCCCCTTTCGTTCATGGGAGGACACTCAGCTGACCATGTCAGAGGAGCAGCAAGTAGCAGTTGAAGTTCATGGTGTCATCCCACCAGGAGGCAACTCCCTGATGTGTGAATCTGTTAGGCAAGGCCCTGAGACCACAGACCTGGAATGTCTTTTGCTTCTGCTGTGCCTTTACATGTTTGCTGCTGCTATCTTTCTCTGGTATCTGGCATGGTGTGAATGGGTGTGGAAAGATCCCCACTGCCTGTAATGTAGTGTGTTTATCTCATGGAAACATCCCGTTCTACTGGGCATTTTGACCTGTGGATTATTATGAAGATGATTCCTTCCTAAGCTATACTGTCTAAGGGATAATAATGTTAGTTTAAATAGAGTTTTGATGATAAAAGCTAAAACAAGGAAGTGTCACACAGCTAGAACACATGAGTTTCTATTGATGAGCTGTATAGACTGTGGCTTGGGTTAATGATTAAGAAAAACAACTGAAGCTGGATGGTGAAGGCACACGCCTTTAATCCCAGCATTCGGGAGGCAGAGCCAGGCAGATCTCTGTGAGTTCAAAGCCAGCCTGGTCTGCAGAGTGAGATCCAGGACAGGCACCAAAACTACATGGAGAAAAAAAAAATGGGTTAGAAGGAAAACATCAAGAATAAGAGAATTAGGAGGAGAACATCAAGAGAATTAGAATGAGAAGGAAAATATCAGGAGAGACAGAAGAGACATTTCTGGATAGAGATAAGAAAATATAGAACATAAAATGAAGAATACAGAAGAATAAAGAATGAAACCATTAGGAGAGAGAGTGAGTGTCTTTTCCCCTAACACCCCTCAGATTTAAAAAAAAAAAAAAAAGTCTAGTAGGAGGGCTGACTCTGGCTTTCCCTTTGAGCCCTGTGCTGCAGGAGGTTGCCCCACCCCCCACCCCAGACAGTAGTTTCTTATTGTTTGCTTATAGCTTGCAATTTATCTCTCCCTGGCAGTGTGATCTGTTATATTATGTCAGATGTGTCCTTCTCTGTGTGGAAAAAGAAAATTAGCTGTGAAGACTTCCCCTGACACCACCTCTAAATCACACAGGACTAAATCCTCAGATATTCCAGATGAGACTGCTAAGCAAATGTTGCGCATAGATTTGGGGGGATTTATTCACAGCAAAACAGCTATTTCTGTGAACTTCCGCCTTTTGTGGTGGCAATGTAATCCCTAAAAGAAGCTGATATATGTTCAGTTGGACAGCCTGAGGCCTGGTGGAGAGCTGACACTCAGTCATATTAATTAAATATCTGATTCTGAGTCGTATTCTTAGCAGGATCTGTGGATGTGCTTTTTACCTGATGAAACTGATGGTGGAAAAAAGTCATAAGGAAATAGCCACATTTTAGAGTAAGAAAAGCCAACCGAATGTGTCGGCAGATTTCATCTAATACAGTTGAGAAGTTTCAGATCTGGAATATTGTAGAAAGTGCTCAGGAGACCTGTTTGTGAAGGAGCTTTAACCCACCAGCCTGTGTACACTCTGGCAACTTCATTTCTGAACCGAGATGGACTGGGCGGCCTTGTTCACCTGGCCTCCCGCCTAGCTTACATTTTCACTTTAATGGGGCTCTCAGTTCTAGATGCCCTTGTCTCATTTACAAACTGCATTTCCCAATTTCTCCCTCCCGTTTGCTGCCCCTCTTTGTAGTCTGGTATTCTATCATTGGCCTTAGTAGACCCAGCCTAAGGCCACCATTGTCTAGGAACGCTTTGTAACTCATTTATTGCCATCACAGAACCAGCCACACAACTCAGATACCTAGAGCTTAGAGATTGTGTTCTTGGAAGCTCAAGAAAGAGATAACCGTGTACCATGCCAACTCCAAAATAAAAGATGCCTTAAAATATCACATTTAAATGTTATTTTGTTCCTCTTTCTCTTTTTTTAAACCTTTAAATGCCACAGTTCTCTGAATTTGGTCCTCAGTCATTTTTGTCTTCTTTATCTTTACTTGCTCTTAAGGGATTTCGTTAAATCTCATGGACATAAATACATTCATTTACTTTTGACTTCCAAATTTCTATGTACAACCTAGTGCCCTCTCCTGAACTCCTGCCTCAGATACTCTGGCATCTTTACTGAAAAATCTATAAAGTGTTCAAACACTGAATTTCCAAGTCTGCACGGAACTCTTGATTTCCTCTCTGAAATAGGTTTTTTCTGTCCTGCCAACCTCTCTGTCCACCATGTGCAAAGGGAGAGGAAGAGGGATGTCAAGAGGAAAGAAGCAGGGTCGCAGAGGTAACTGGGTAATTAAGAGGATAATGTGATATTGAGAAGAGTGCAGGGTGAAACTACGTTTAAATAGAATTTGGGTAGACAAACCCTTCTAAAACTGCCTTTGGAGATTACTTCTATTTCATTTGTGGATTCAGATTTCAAATGTACCCATAAGAATGAGAACTTGGTATCATACAGGAATAATATTAAAAATAAATAAACATAAATAATAGGGTGGGCAAATACCATTTAAAATGACTCCCTATCATCAAAAAAAAACTTTCTACTGAAAACAATGTTGCCCTTTTTGGTGTACATTGAGGAAAGGAGACTTAGGGCATAGCCATTTGTGCAATTTCTAAATGCATGGTAAGAGGGTTTTTTTTCCCATTATTCCAAGGCAGAATTTAAACCCAAATCTGATGAATTGGGGCTTCAAAGATGTGCTAAAAAGGAAGAAGGGCTGGGAAGAGTCTCCGGCACCTTCTGCTTATCTTCTTTTCAAATTGTGCATGTGTGATCCTCACTGACTGCGTGTTCCCGCCCAAGAATTTGCCCTTGGCTAATAACCAACATCTGGCTGTGATTAGTGTCTCTACTCCTAGAAGCATCCATGCAACGGCAGAACGCGCCCAGCTTCCCCCCACACACACACCATCAAGCAAGTCCACAACTGTTTATTAATTGGGTGCCCCTCTGGCCCATAGCTTATGCTGTGCCCTGGAAAACACCTTTCTCACTTCATCCTTTCCTGAGAGTCAGAACTCTGTATTGATTTAATTATCATTTGTTATTAAATTTAACTAAAAGTTTATGCAGTGTTATCAACACACACACACACACACACACACACTTTTTTTTTCCCCAGGAGAGAACTGTTATAATTAAGAGCTGATTGAAGCTTAGAATGATGTACCCCTCACCTCTTCTAATTCCAGACATTTTTTTTCCCTTCCTCCTCCTTTTTGTTCCGTCATGAAGTAAAACAGCAAACTGATCCCAGAAGGTCCACCAGATACCACTGACTAATCGCTGTGGGGTTTCTGCCAGTTGTCCTGTGGACATGTTCTTCCCACTGGCTTATCTTGACTCATTATCCCACACTTTATCTCACTGTGCAAAGAATCTGAAGATGACAAAATGACAAGCTTTTCCAATACGTTGGCGTGTCTGAAGATGTGATCATTTAACAGGGGGATAGTGCAAAGGGGGCATTTGTGTTTAATTTCCATCCAAGGCATGAAGCTAACGGCACTAGAAATAAAAGGCACTTGGGTTTATTTTCCAGAGGCCAGGTGAGCACATGATCGAATAAAGCCTACCCTCCACACAGCACGGCTTATTAAACCTGGACAGTGGAACCAAGTTTATTATTGGGGAATAATGAGCCTTTCCTCCATCTTTAGTGTGTCAAGGCCTCTGTGCAAGATTTCCACAGGTGGAGCAAAGCATCACACTGAAAAAACATTCGGTGTGCTGATGCCGAATTTTCAGATGCAAAATCAGATGACAAAATACAGATGGGAATTTTCTTTAAAGAGTATTTTCCTTTAAAAAAAAGACAAAATGCTGATGCAAGTTATGCATCAAAATGAAATGAGAAATTTCGGTCTGATTCCAGCTTTTTGACTCGGCTTCCTGTATCAGTTCATGCATTATATGGGACTTTATTTCCAACACACTATAATAAGATAAAGGCATTTTTCTACTGGCTTCATGGTAAAATAAAATGAGACTTTTTTGAGGTGACAATAAAGCACGCTTACATTTTTAAAGAGTTTTTTAAGTGTAAAAAGAATAAAAAAAAATTTCAATAATTTGTTTGAAAAAAAATTATGTTTCTGTAACTATTCAATGTAGGATTGTGTGCATGGGGAATACAGGGTGGATAGCTATGTTTTCATAAAACTAGGCATGGGTCCAAGGCCAGAGATGGAAATCTTAAATATGAAACAGCCTTTTGTTTTGCTTTTCTTATCCTTTGCAAAGCTCATTTTGTGGCTTTAAAAATATTTACTCAAGAGATGCTATCCTCAAGAACTAGAACCACAGAGTTGCTGACTTGATATTATTTGAGAAGTTGCCAAAAATGGATCCTTACTGAGACCACTTTCCCTTCCCCCCTAAGACGCCTGCGATATCAACAGCTGTAATTCACTCCCCGGTGTTGATGGTTGACATCTCCCCATGGTAAAGAGGTGGGGAGAACAGGGAGGAGATAGGACCTACTGCCCAAACAGCCTCAAAAAGACCCTGCGGTGTGCTACCACACAGCATGTATTTCTCCATATTATTCACAAAGATGCTCCAATTCCTTCTGCTAATTTACTGATACCCAGACTACCTCATCACTGGGGAAAGTGTTGGCCAATACGTTGATAGAGGGAAAGGAGGTTTCTCGAAAAGTCTTTGGGTAAAAACAAAAGGATATTGCAGCTAAGGGTGTGAGTAGAGAAGAGTACGTACCTATGTATGTATGTACCTGTATATATATGTATGTATGTATCTATGTAACCACCGCCCCCACCTACCATCACACACACACACACACACACACACACACACACACACACACACACTGGATACCCTAGAGTAAAGAGGAATAAGTAAGACTGGCTTCTGGTGACCTCTATTTTTGCTTCTCAACACTTGGGAACCACACTCTGGAGATCTCTGCAACTTAACCAGAAATTTCCTCTTTGGAAAAAAAAATTGGGACATTGATCCATTTTAGATTCTCCAGATTTTTCAGCCATTGCTGGGAATTTCAAAGAGTTCTAAAATAAACCTAAAATGTTACTTCAGCATCCTTAAATATAAATTGGTGAGGCATGAGCATGTGAGTTCATCTAAAGTAGGTCATTTTCTCTCTGCATCTTAACCTATAATAAGCCATCAGCTCCCCTATAGATTACTTCATAGACATTTTCCTGTCTCAAGACTAATAGAGAAAATGGACTGGAAATAGGAACTGAGTGGCTTTTTTTTTTTATGTTAAGGGTCTTTTGTCTTAGTAAATCTAACAGGATTAATTGACCAATCCAAATGTGTATGCATATTCACTTGATTTTTAAGTGGCATACAATAAGGAAACAGCAGCTCTGGTCTGTAATATTCTAGAGGTATTGGTCATATTTTTTTAAAGAAACTATATGAAATCCAAATCATCTTCCAGATTTGGCTCTTGCACTTTTCATCAGGTGCTTAGCACTGCAAAAAATAGAATTCTCTAAATTGTCTTGATGTCTATAACTTCCCAGGCTTTATTGTCAAAAGGCCTTGTGGATATATTTTATGTGAAAGACCATGGTGTGGTTTCTTGCTGTTCCTATTATTTTCCTCGGGAAAAGGGAGATAAAAATTCAAAATGATGGAGTTGGAAAGAAGCAATGAATGTTGGTGCTCCACAGAACAGTGAGATGGTGATGGTTCAGATAACCTGTTATATATCTCAGGAAGGTCAAGAGAGACGCAAAGGCACCAAACATAAAGGGGTGATAAGGATAAAGGATGCTTAGGACCCTGATTTGATCAGTACATCCCATATGCATGTGCTGAAATATCACACTGTATCTCATTAATATGTACAACTAATAGATGTCAATAAAAATAACTGAGGGCTAAGTCATGAAGTCAATGACTAATAGAGAGGCTCTACTTACGTAATAAATGGATATAAGATGGCTTGTTCCCTTAGGTGGCAACAGGTACTCACTCATAAATGACTTAACCATTTCTGTCTGTTGCCAGCAGAAACACAGAACAAGACCTAGAAAAGAGTGTTGCTGGAGAGCTTCTCTCCAGCTCCCAAGTCCCGCCAGTCCCTGGTTCCCTGACCGAACCCATTCATAAAATAAACACACAGACTCTTACATTATTTAAACTGCTTGGCCATTAGCTCAGGCCTATCATTGTCTAGCTCTTACTCTTATATTTAGCCCATTTCTATTCATCTCTACTTTGCCACGTGGCTTGTGGCTTACGGGTACTTTACATCTTTCTTCTCCTCGCTGCGGCTCCAGGCAGTCTCCTCCTCCACCTTCCTGTTCCCTCAATTTTCCTCTCTGTTAGTCCCGCCTATACTTCCTGTCTGGCTACTGGCCAATCAGTGCTTTATTAACATATTTGTCATACAGAACATCCCACAGCAAAAGAGAGAAAGAATGTAACAGTGAAGGCCCTTGGCCAGAGGTGACTTCTCATTTCTCCCTGGCTCCAGCATGTCCCCTCTTCTCTGTAGCAGGAAAATCTAATATGCTCGCAGGGATGGCAAACCTTAACTTTACTATTTCCCTTCTGAGTTTGAGGGTGCTATGCCAATGCTAGCAAGATGAAAACCTCCTACAGCTTCAGATAGAGAATACGTCTTTACCCATAATTCCTTTATCTCCTGGGGGAAGCTGCTCCAGAGACTATATTATGAACTTTGAGGTGGGTGTTCCTTCTTATTTAAAGAGATTATCAATTTGTTTGCTTCCTCCACTGGCTAGCAATAAAGAATATACATTTATTAAAAGCTAGGTCTCTTTAATTCTCTTAAGTTTGAGATCTTGAAGAATTTGAGTAACAGTGTGCCAAAAACATTATCCTATAGTTGGAAGTTCAGAAGGTTTACCTTGCACACCTGCTCCTCAGCCTGGGGAATGGGCAGTAGAGAAGTCTCATAGATGGCTGCTCATTATCCAGCTGCTGTCTGGGCTGTTTATCAGTGACTGGATTCATTTCTTCGAGGCATGTACTCTAAGTTTCATGGATTGTTGCAAAACTAAATAGCACATAGAGTGCCCTTGGCATGGATTATATATTAAGTCACAAGGAGTTACAATATAATAAAAATAATACAAGCTTAGTTATTATTCTACCATATCCACTACGTAGTTGCACCCATCCTATACCTTCCATATCTGTGCCAATTTCATGGTCCCCTGGAGGAATCCTGTAGAATTAACAATGGGATCAAGATGTTAGAAGAACAAAAATCTCCAAAAGGCCCTAAGGTCAAACAAGCCTGCAATTATATTGGTCCATTTTCATTGCTATAACAAAATACCTGAGGCTGGGTACTTTATATATAAAGCTATTCTTTTAGCTCACAGCTCAGAGGCTGCATTGGCTATTTTTCTCATCTTTATTTGGTGTTCTTGTTTCCAGAGGGTCTCCATTCATTATAGCAGGAAGGCATGACTGAGCACATGGCACCCATTACCCTCCAACAGTGCTACACTGAGAGCCAGGCTTCTAGCACAAGAATCCTCGATTCATATGCAACCCTCTGAAGAGAACCAAGTGAAAGAAATCTCCTAGCCACATGAATAAGGCTACAGAGATGTCTGCAGAGATGCTTCTTATCACTAGGAAACCAGAAGCTTCCTGAGATGCCTAAGTCGTCCCAGCAGAGGGACAGCTGAGACAAAACTACCAGAGTGGAGCTAACCACCTCTGGAACCTGGTGAACAACCTGCAATGAAAAGGGAGTCCTGAGAAGAGACTGCAAGGTGCCGATGTGAAGTCTGATCAGGAAGGGGAGCAAACATGCTCTCGGTATCCAGTGGGATCCCTATGAAGTTAAGACACCCCTGATGAATTGCAAGAAGAGGGAGGATCATGATTAACTTTATGTCAAACAGGCTGGGTTGTGGGGCCCAAATAGAGAGTCAATCATTATTCTACACGTTTCTGTGAGGCTCGTATTGGATGAAATTAACATTTAAATCAGCAGAAATTTTTCCTTCTAATGTCGGTGGGCCTCGTCCTCAGTCAGAAGCCCGCGGAGAGCAACAGCAAATGCGCTTAGATATCTCACAGTTATTTATTTGCCACCATGGATTGGGTGGATTAGCTGTTTGCCATGCTTCCTTTATTCAAGAGGGATTTCTGCTGGCAGAACTGAACTTGAATGGCAGACGTGCTCTGCTATAGGCCTTGCCCAGGCTCTTCCAGACTGGCAGCCTTCAGTCCAGATGCAGACTTTTGTTTGTTTTGTTTTGTTTTGTTTTTCTAGACAGGGTTTCTCTGTGTAGCTTTGGAGCCTTTCCTGGATCTCACTCTGTAGCCCAGGCTGGCCTCGAACTCACAGAGATCCACCTGCCTCTGCCTACCCAGTGGTGGGATTAAAGGTGTGCATAAAGGTGTATGCCACCACAGCCCAGCTTGCAGATTTTTTTAAGCGTAATTATTGCCATAATCCTGTGAACCAATTACTGAAATAAACCTCTTACCTAACATACACTTTTGATCTGTTTTACTGGCGAACCCTAGTACAAAGGAACATGGTCTGGGAAGAGCCCATTTCCCATCAAGTGTAGAATTAGGCTGTTGCTACTGTCCCCCTAGCCACTATCCATGACCCTTGATGATCTGCCCTCTTTATAACAGAGCAGCCTGAGGAAGGAAGCCACAGCCACAGCGGGGAAGCAAACATTTGTTTACTTAACTTGTCCCTGTTTTTTTCCATAAATTGGTTCACTGGCTATTCTTTCTCTTATTCTTCCCGTGTGATTCAGAGGCAGCCTACTGAAAATAAAGAATACAAACAATAAGACTATTAAAATAATAAAGAGCATGGTCTAATAATGGGAAAATACCTGGAGGATATTTAGGGAAAAAAAATAGCTTATCCTGGAATTAGAATCTCTGCATTTCCTGTAGCCAAAAGAAAAAGTGAACTATAATGTTTTTGCAACCCTTCAGATAATGTGTAAAAGGCACGTAGAAAGGATGGAGTGGGGCTCCCTGCTCCTGGTCCCTCTCCTTTCTAAAGAACATTGCATCTTCCATCTTCTTAAGGTCAAGCAGAGGTAAGGAACAAGATTTTAACCAACGAATTTTTATCAGAAACACCACATGTACTTCCGGAGGGAAGCCACATTGGCTGGCACCAAGTCCCTGGGGCACTCGTATTGATTTGGTGGCTGCACCACATCCAGGCAGCTTGGATCACAAGCAGGCAGGAACTCTAGAGAGTGGCATGACCCACAGAGGACTTTGTCTAAACAAGAAATAAATGGTGAGCTTCAGTATTTCTACTGGCCCAGTAGGAATCAGCCTATTCTAAACAAAACCCTGGGGGTGATGCCTGGCTTAGGAGTCACCTTGCTACACGGCTCTGTTAAAAATTAAAATAAGCATCTGTGCATTTTAAAAGCAATGTGGAGGGGACTTATAGAGCTAAATCCTTAAAGAAGACTTTATTTTGTGTGATTTGGGGGAGGAAATAACAACAATCTAGAGATCTAGAAAAGATCTTCTAAAAGATTATACCTGTATTGTGGCTGTTTTCTTTGTTATCAACTAATACAGTGAAAACCTAGGCACACCATTGTACTGTATAGCTTTAGGTGATAAAATCCAGGTCGTTCCTGGCAGTCTGAGAGAGTGCAAATTCAGAGCTAAGGCAGCCATCACAGATGTGTGACCTGTGATGCAAATCTAGGCAGCAAAACTAATTTGGCTAGCATGTTTAGGTGTTTGTTTGTTTCAATAGTTGCCAGCATGGGAATACAAAGGATGCCCACTCACATAAAGCTCTTGGTGACTTCGGGCTTCTTTTGTTTGAAAGATCAGTCTATCCACACTAAGTCCACACTCCCAAGTGGCAAGAAGCCCCCTCCCAGTGGAGTGGTTAGCACCTGTTTATCTTCAGTACGCTGCCCAAGCCCCAGCCCTGGGTGCATCCCCCTTACCTGATTAGATTTTTGGGGCATTCACATTTATGACTCTAGCCTAGAAGAACCCAGAATACTAGAACCACCCCAGGGAACCAAGAACATACATTTGGAAATTTGCGGAAATTGGGTTCCAGACTGGGCCCCTTCCCTTTAAAGCAACTGGCTCCAATTTCACATGTCATCCATGCAGGACTTGTGTATCCACTGGACTTGCCAGCTGGTGGAAAGGTAAAGACACACTGAAGGTGAGATGCCTTAAGGGCTTCATCCTGTGGGTCCAGGGTGTGGGAAGCCACATGGGGTCAGGGCATCACCCTTGTACTTGAATAGGAGGGGATGGGTGGTCAAAGAGAGATGGCATTATAGGGTGTCACCTATGGAATCCAGCAGGAACTACGGCCTTCAGAAAGGGGACCAGAGACTGAAAAGGTTTCAGCCTCCACCTCCACTCTGCTTCTGAGTCTCTTGCTTGCTTGTGTTTCCTGTGAGCTGAGCTTAACTATGAGCCAGATTCGGGGGAGGGGGGGGGAGCCTGTTGATTTTCTTTTATTAATTTTCATTTTAAACTTTTCTATTTAATTTTTAAATTTTATTACGGATTTAAGTTAATACACAAAGTGATGACGGATTTCCTTAAGGATTCTCATACATCTATGCCTTTGTATTTTGTCCTTGCCCATCCCCCTTCCCCGACCTCTCTCATCCACCTCTTGCTGGTTCTTTCCTCCTAGAAGCTATCTGCCTGTTGCACCTAGTGTTACCCATTGTACTCAAAGCAAGAAGAGGGGAATGGGAAAATCAGGAAGAATCAAAGCCAGAGCTGCTTTAAGCAGAAATGCAGGCAAGAAGTAGTAATGTCGCTGCTAAACAGATTATAAATGGGGGAGTGACTGATGCAGAGAACCAGACACTAGCTGTGCAGGATCACTAATATAACTTTAATAAAGCATGGGTAGCCCAAACAATGGACATGTATTGACTTACAGTGCAAAAGCCTTGAAGTCCAACATCAAAGTGTTGGCTGGGTAATTTGTCTCTGAGGACTACAGAAGAAAATCACCTTGCATCTCACTCCTGGCTTCCAGAAGCCTATGGCCACCTTTGGTGTTCTTTAGCTTGAGGTGCTCACACAACTCTCTGCCCAAGCCTTTAGACAGCATGCTCCCTATGTGCATGCCTGTCTCTATGTCCGCATGTCCCCTTTCTATGTGGACACCAGTTATGGTGGGTTACCCAACCCCCAGTAACCTCACAGTGACCATCTCCAAAGACCATCTTTCCAAATAAGGTCACGTTCACAGGTTGTCATGGCTTGAATGTGAAGTGCTTCCACAGACTCATGTGTGTGAACATGTTGTCCCCAACTGATGGTGCTGTTTCAAGAGATTGTAGAAACTTTAGGACTGGGGTTGTAGCTAGATGAAGTGGGTCTCTGGAAGGGTGTGCATGATGGGTTGTGGGCCAGCACTGCCTCTAACTCTGGATCTCTTCTTGACTACCAGAGTGAGGGGATCCACTACCTCCCTCTCCGGCTGTCATAGCTGTGAACTGCCCCCCATAGGAGGCATTCTCTGCCATGATCCCTTTCAAATGGTAAGCCAAAATAAATATTTCTTCCCTTACTTTTTTTTCTGTCAAGTGTTCTGCCATAGCCTTGGGAAAAGTAACTAATACACCAGTGCAAAGGGCTAAATCACCAACATCATTAAGGGGGACATGATTCAGCCCTTAACATCAACTTAATCTTTAAGTCAGTAGTTCTCAGCCAACAGTGCATAATCAATCGTGAAATGCGACATTCACTAGATACAGTGAACAGTTGCCACAAAAATGTCCTCCTATTTCCATGCATGTTTTCTCACTCTTCTATCTTAACAGTAAATTGTGTCCCCAGTGTTGGCATGGCAGTCATTGTTTTGGGGTTTTCTGAGGCACTATAGCATTTAATTGTGTACTTGAAAGGATTGTTTTGATTTTAAAACACTAATGTAATTACTGCTTTGGTTGGTTTGTGCAGTGGAGTTTAAAAATAATTCCCAACAAGATAACAGCAGCATAAAAGGTGTAAATTATATCTATGCTAACAGTATGTCTCTAAATATAAATCTCTAAGTATCGTTTGGGAAGAAATGAGATTTGTCATATATCATGGTGAGATCTAGGTCATCAGATAGGAACAACACTGTGTTCTACCTATCTGAGAGCTTACAATGATCTTTCTGATACCTGCTATTATAGAAAAAAAAACAATTTTTTAACTGTTACTTCAAATAGATTGTAAATAAACCCCCACTTTAAAGCAACTGTGTTTCAAATCACTTATATTTAAAGAAATCATTATTGAAGGCATGTCAAGACATGAACACCTGAAGTATCAAAAGTACTTTTGCAATCTCTCCAGATTTCTGCTGAGATACTACAGGTAAGTTTCCACCTTTCATTAGAAAATACTTGCCAGCACCTCTTCCCCATACTACATAAGCAACTAGGCAAGGCCTTACTTGAAAAACATACTGGACATTTCCCATCAACTCAGTCTATAGTGATGAAAGACCCTACTTGAAATATTTCAGCCATTTTGGTTGATGCCTGCTACTCCAAGAAGTAAAGCTGCTTACGTATCTATTGTCACACCTCAGTGCTGTGGTCCAAGGCAAAGCCAGAGCTTGTTCCCTGCAAATCATGCTTTAGAGCCAATCTCTATCCTTGGTCCACTTAGAAGATCCTCAAGGCTAGCGTGCGGTCTGATGTTCACTCATTCATATATTCGTTTGTCCCTTCTAATTGGTGGAGAGGCTCACACAGGCTCTTTACGGCTAGAACAATGTCTAAAGCATTATCTTCAGGATTTTCCCCTTGACCGATAACTAAAATTGGCCTTTCAGGACATTAAAGACCTGAAAATGGAAACAGACTCAATAAAGAAAACCCAAACTGAGGAAAATCTGGACATGAAACATTTAGGAACTCCAACAGGAACCTCATGGGCAAGCCTCACCAACAGAATACAGAAGACGGAAGAGAGAATCTTAAGCATCGAATTCACGATAGAAGAAATGAATAGCTTGGTAATGAATTAAAAAACATCCAGGAAATGTGAATGATAATGAAGAAAAAACACTCAGGCAAAAAACATTCAGGAAACCTGGGACACTATGAAAAGACAAAACCTAAGAATAATAGAAATAGAGGAAAGAAAAGAAACCCAGGTCAACGGCAAAACATTTTCAACAAAATCATAGAAGAAAATTTCCCTAACCTAAAGAACAGGATGCTAATCAAGGTATAAGAACCAAGCACAACACTAAATAGACTGGACCAGAAAAGAAGTTCCTGTAGTGGGTAGCCATTCCAGCTTTGATCTGGAAGTTCCAACGCCCATTGAGGCTTCGGTAACTGTCACGCCTATAAGGCGGGGCCAAGAGAGGACCCTTAAGACCCGAGATCTGGATATACTGGCTCTCTTGGTTCCTGGACCTTGGACGCTGGAGGTAGACCTAGCAGAGTTCTCCAGAGAACACCGTCAGACTGTGCTACACCTTTCCCAGACCCTGCAACCTATCCCTTCACTTGTGAGTTACCCCACAAAATAAACCTCCCTTTTAACTATGTGGAGTGGCCTTAATAATTTCACCAATAGGCACCCAACGTGGGGCCTGGGTGCAGAGGATAGTGAGAGTAGGAGTACCCCAAGAAAGCAGCTGGACATGTCCCGTTTTGTAGTAAAGGTTAAGGCAGTGGTATTTTATTCTTTGGGAGCTAAAACTGCATATAGTAAGGATTAGGCTGCAGCAAGTATCTCTCTTTGTTTCTGTCTATGTCTATGTTCCTCTGTTTTTCTTTCTTTAAAGCTGTAAAAAAAAAAGTTTTAGTGAAGGTTGAGAGATATAGGCTTTAGGAATATGGTGAAGGTATAATAGAAGGTTTAATTTAGAGTAGAGCAGTTTCTCCCCCAAGTACTAGCAGAACCTGGGATGCAGAAAGCAGCGTCCATAGCACACTGCAGGCTTGGCAGTCTGAGCGGCTTCAGAAGCTCCAGAAGCTGCCAACAACAGTAGACACCAGAGCCAGTGCAAGTGGCAACAGCCAGGTATCAGCAGCTGAGACCCATGGGACATCAGCACAGCACAGGTACCAGATGCCAGAGACATCGTGAGCAGCAAGGGTCTGCAAGCTTTCTGCCATGAAAAAGCTGCAATGTGGAGCAGAGATGCCGTGCCACTAGAGAAGCAAATGGCAGGTGACAGCTTGGAGAGTGCAGCAGACACTTCAGACCCCAGCCAGAGTCCCCTGTGGTCAGAGCCTAGTGAGAGATGCCCAGATAACTAAGTCAGTAGAACATAAGACTCTTAATCTCAGGACTGTTTGGTACTTACTCAGGTCCTCCTGAAGCTAACCTGTGTTTGTTTCTTTCTTCTTGTTGGCTAGGCCTATCATTCTACTTAGTATTTCTTATCCCTCTCTCCTCTTCATAGGAACCCCTTTAAAAGATTGGAGCAGGCCTCCCACAATCTTCTAAAGGCCTAGCATCGAAAATATGGCACTACTGATTCTCAACAAAGATGGTAAGTTAGTTTTAGAAGTGATCTGTGGCAACGGACTTATAAAGCAAACTTAAATTAACAGTGTATGTGAAGGGGAAGATCCTGGCCTGAGGAGAACTGTGGAGAATGGAGGCAGAAGGAAACAGATGGAAACTTGAGGACCAAAATAAGCTCCAAAATGTGAACTTAGAGTGAGGCATGCATGGTGGCTCACCCTTGTTTTCCCAGCACTTGGCAGGATAAGGCAGGGGGTTATCATAAGTTCAAGGCCATCCTGTACTAGATGGTGAGTTCCAGGCCAACTTGGATGAGAAACAGAAAGTTCTTTTTTATTTAAAAGATTAGAACTCAAGCTCAGAAGTGAATCAGAAGTCTACATGTGAGGCCCTAATGTCAATCTTGGATTAAGGACACACCAAGCTGAATCAACTGATGATAAGATGCAGGCTCTTGGGTGGGTCACTCCTAACACCCAGGACAGGTTGCAGAGCCCAGGCATCTGTAGCTGAGCACACAAGGAAGAGCAGATTATCAATAGAAAACATACTCTGTCCGTTCAGAATTTCATGCACTGTTTATGACCCCAGAATCTCACAGGAATCTCCACCAAATGACAGTTTTAATTTTGGTTGGCACCTAAGCTGAAAGAGTTGTTTATGAGGCCAGGATTTGTCTGTCTGCCTGTCTGTCTCTGTCTCTGTCTCTCTCTCTGTCTCTCTCTCTCGTGTGTGTGTGTGTGTGTGTGTGTGTGTGTGTGTGTGTGTGTGTGTG
>CABHPP010140310.1:26094-40269 GCA_902168425.1 Peromyscus attwateri
GTGTGTGTGTGTGTGTGTGTGTGTGTGTGTGTGTGTGTGTGTGTGTGTGTGAAGGTAGGGAGAATGATTTATTGATTGATTGGTTGATTGGTAGAAATACAAGTACAAATACAAATACACATACTAATATTTGTTCAAATGTATTGAACATCTACTCTTGTCACTGGTACCATATTGTGGATAAACTAACGCACAAGTAAGAAAAGACAGCAGCGAGGAAGTGGTGTTGGAGGAGCAGGGCCAGAGAGGGAAGCAAAGAGCAGAACACATAGGGTCTGTGAAATGAATGATAAACGGCGCTGGTGGCGGTGCTGGTTACCTGCAGAAAGGTCACGACAGAACCAGCCGAGAGCTTTATTAGGAGAAAGGGGAGGAGGGATAAAAGGACCAGGCCTGGGGAGGAAAGAGAGAGAAAGATGGTGGGGTGGGGGGAGAGGGAGCAGAGCAGAGAGAGAGGGTGGGGTCTGTGTCTGGCTTTTAAGGGCTCCCAGTAAGGAGCTACACTATGCATGCGATGATTGCATGACCATGACGTATGCAGGTAGTTGCCACCGCACACTGATGATGTAAGTCACAAGACCTCTTGCTTAACTCCTGGGCTGCACATGTGTGGTCACATAGCTGGAGTAAGTACAGAATTCTAACAGCATGCAGACTGGGCTAAGGATGAGACTTATTCCAAGCACACAGATGTTTCACAGGGCCAGTGATCTCTTCTATGTTTGTTTGTTCTAATAAATATCACTTGACTGCTGAGGACAAATAAAAAGATTAAAGGAGGTCCAGATTAACACAGAGGAGTCCACATTGAAGGTTGTCATAATGATTCTTGCAAGAGGTATGGGTACCTCAGACTAGGTTGGAATAGTGAAGAACAACATGGCTGTTGAACCAACAGGGCTTGCTAAAAGCCAGATGCAGAACTGAAAGAAAAAGAAAGATGAGCTACAATTCAGGAGATGGCCATGTTGAGTAAATTGCTTGGTGCGTAACCATGAGGACCTGAGTCCCCATTCTTAAAACCCACATAAAAATCAAGCATTCTGTCACCTGCTATAGTGCAACGTGGGGAGTAGAGATATAGGTAGACCCTGAGGGCCTTTGCACAACCAGCCTTTGCAAAAGGGGCAAACTCCAGGCTCTGGGAGAGACCCTATTTCAAAAACTTGAGGGAAGAAGAGTCTCAAAGTTGACCTCTGGCCTCCATACATAGATGCCTAGATGTGCACAGCTAACATATACATACATACTCTACACATGCATGTATAAATATATATGTGCTTACATAAATACAGATATGCCTGCATACATACGTAAAATAAAATTGTCAGCCTAAACAATTGATCGGATGAGGACACCACTGTGCAAGATTGTGAAATGGAGAAGAATAGTGAAGTCTGGGGAGAAAAGTGAGAAATCCTACTCAAAGCACAGTATTATTGTAACGTGAGACATCCAAGGGAAGCTTGCAAACAGGACTGGAATGGACAGAAGTCAGAGTTAAAACAAACCTGAACACATACTCCTAATTTTCCTCCTTATTTTTGCTTTTGAAATGTCACTTAATGTCTATGTAATTGGTGCATTCATAAAAACATACCTTTAAACTATGCAAAATAGAACTTGTTATACATGCACCACCCATACTTTGAAATACTTCATAATGTTTTTCTTTTTACTCAAGATACCTGAAAATGCAACAGGAGAAATCTTTGGTTTGTGGAGGTAAATGATTATCAGTACAAGGAAGATGAGAACATGAAGGTCCTGTCTCTGTAGAGTTCTAGTTTTAAAAATGAGTCAGTTATGTGGAACACTGTAATGCATAATCTAAGGCACAGGAAGGTCAGTGCACATGGATTGGAGTCATAGTTTCACTTGAAATACAAAGAGTTGTTGCCAAAGTTGGACAACTAGGGGTAGAATTCACTGAGTGTTGTAAAATAATTTGGCATTTGCTTTTGTCCCAAATTTATAGGCGCTCTGAATATTTCATACTTTTTTATGATAAATATGTAATGCATGCTGAATTGTTCCTTCTTCATGAAGGTGCCCAGATCTGATAAAATATATATGTCCCATGTGTAATAATGAAGAGTCACACAAATGAGGTTATAAGAGAGATTACATCATTCCTTTTTCTTCCCTTCCCTCTTGAGAACTCCCTGTAATTGACCACATAGTGATAAGAGAGGCCTGGCTGAGGTATTTTGATACAGCTGGCCAAGATGGATTTAACTGGTCTGACCGAGAGGCAGCTGCCCTCACTCCCCCTCCTTCCTGCCTGCTCACTGACCCCTTGCAGAAAGTGAGTTCAATGCCCTCCTTGAGGGAGACTAGCTTCCACAACCCAGATGTGGAAGACAGGCCTCTTTCAACTGGTCAGTGCTTGTGAAATGCAGTACTGTAGAAAAGTAAAAAGGCCCTCTTGCTGGGAAGGAACACTTTTGCAGTGTTTGGATATGTCTGAGGGATCATGAAAAATGTTGGCTCTAACAAATGCCACACTGAATTACTTATCTGCCATCACTGATAGCTTTGATTATTCAACTTACCACACCCTTAACTTCCGGAGAAATCTCTGGTTCACCTTCATCTGTCGCAGATGAAGTCACTTTATCTGCATGTTGGGATTATGCATCAACTACAATCTCCCTTCCTTGAAGACATTTTTTTCTTCTTCAACTAAAGATGTTTTTTCATCATAGATTAAGATGATATTTTTAATAAAGTAAACAAAGGATATTTGACATAATATGCACATACTTTGCTGTACAATGTGTTTCTTTCCATGTTAATTTGGAAAAAAATCATTTCTAGTGGGAATATACTGCTCTATCTAAAGATAATATTCAGAGAATGCCTGCTTTAGTTGATTTCAAATTACTTAAGTAGTTTTATTTTAGTAACAGAAAATCCACCCAAATTGAAATTCCTATGTTGTGATACTTGTATTTTTAATTTTCCAAATTTTGAATTATAACTGTTAACTAATTGTATGAGAAGAGATCTGAGATGTCCCCCTCATGGAATAGCATGGGTAGTTCATAAGAGTCCCGCATCACTAGACTTTGGTGTGCTCTGGGTCCCAGAATGGCATACATGATTACTCTCCTACAGGGCCTTTTGAAAACTGTGTCATGAGATTTGCAGCCTAAGGGACCAAAACTAGAGGGGAAATGGGGCCAGGGTGGCTTTTGGAATTAATTTCTACCAACTTTCTTCTTTATCTATAGCCTATCCCATCTGTATCTCACTTTGTTTCTTACTGTTAGGCTTACCCAAAGACATACCTACATCCTGATGATACCACTTCCCAGAGTGTATCCCCAGGCCTTTGTCCTGTGTCCCATGCTTGTGAATCAGACAGTAACTACTCATCTCCACCCAGATCTCACAGGCAACTTCAATTCTACTTCATCCCAGATGATCCCATGAACTCTCCAAGATGATCCCATGAACTCTCCATCTCCAGGCCCTCCACTCACCCCCTCTATGGCCATGCAATGCACCAGTCCAGAGAGGAATATCTAGACTCTCAAAACCCATCTGTGACTCATGAGCACATTTAGACATACAGAGAAGTATGTGCAGACCCATGCAGAGAGCAAAGAAAATAGCAGCATCCTAGAGAAGGTGACCTCTGCACTGAAGCTTAAAGCAGGTAGGTAGGTACGCCGTGCCAGGCAGTCACACTGTGTAATGTAGGGTTGAGGAAAACAAACTGCAGGCTTTTTAGCACAGCTGGAGGAACATGAAGCTCAGTGGAAGTGGGATGGGGAGAACAAGGGAAAAACTGAAAGCCAAGCAGTAGACGGGGTCTAGTGAGTCTGGGTTTGTCCTCATGAGCAGCTGGAAGTCCCTGCAGTGGTTTAAACAGGAGAATTACAAACCCGGATCCATAGTTTAGGGAGGTCGCTGAGCAGCATAAATGGTAGATTAACAGGGGAAAAGAATAGGGGGTGCTGTTGTTGCTGTGATCTGGGTGTCGAGGAATACCAACATGAACTGACGGAGCAGCTTGGAAGATAACAACACACAGAGATGATGCTGAGGACCTGAGACCCTCGTCCCCCACTCTGGCCCCAACTTCGTCCATATCTAATGCATCTCTTATGCTGCTGTGTAAACTTTTTTTTCCAGTTTGAAAACTTGGATCTGTAGAGTCAAGCATCCCACAGAGCTCTCAGCGATGTAAACTCTAGCGGACTACCTCTTCTCTCTCCACTCTGGACCCGAGCCCCCACCTGCAGCCCTTCCCTGCTTCTGTGCCCCACACACAGGCTGTGTGAGCTATCTCTCGCCTGTTGATTTACCTATCTTATCCTCATCCCCTTGCCTCTTAGCCATCACCTCTTCCGAGAAATCTCCCCTGCTCTCCTCACATCGTAAAAATCCATTCCTGCCCATATCATCCTACATCATCTCAGATCATATTCTTCCCTGATCTTCTCACCATGCAGTGACATTTAACATTGTGATTTTTGCATAGTCTCGCCAGTCAATGATTAATGCATATTAGCTCTCTTTTTATTGTGCTTCCAATTTGTTCTTATCCTCCCTAAGGGAGTAAACACCTCTTTTGTCTCATAATTTTAGTGTGTGGAGGAAGGAAGGTGTATTTTTTTTCATTGTGCCTGCTTGTGTACTTCAATTAGTAAAAAAATTGCTTATTAATACTTCCCTCCCCACCATGCACATGTTTTAACTGCATTAATTATGTTGGAAATTTTATGTCTTCAAAGTCAGTTCATGCCACAAGAGCAAATTACAGGTGAGATTCCATTTTAATGTAGACATACATGATACTGCTACATACCTAATCACCATTGGGATTATACTTGCAGATGGGGCTTTGAAGTTGAATGAAGTAATAAAGAATGAGTACTAATCCAGTATGACTGTTAGGCTCAAAAGAAAAAGAGACAATCACTATCCACACTCAACACAAACAGCAGCAGCTACTGTCATTGAGGGGGGGAAATGTACTCTTAAATTATAGCTACTGGAATGATTGGGACAATCATAGCAATCAAGTCCCAGAGGATCATGGGGCATTTTGCTATTTTCAAGACATTAGGAATGGTTTTATTTCTCATGTAATGACACCATAGATATCTAAGACTCCATGGAGCCTAAATGTTATTAGAGAGTGGGAACTCTGTCTCAACACTAATAAAACTACGAGCCTTGGAAAGACATTAAGAAAAAGAAAGGAAAGGAAACATTGCAGATTTTTCTGCCTATGCCCTTGTAAATTTCTGTTGCAACATGAGAGAGGGATTGTCTTCATAAGGAACAAAAGATCTCTCTATGATACCCATGGCAGATTATGTGAAATGCTTCTCTTGGACACACCATTGAAAACAAATTCAATATCTTTATTAATTGTCAACTTGAGAAAATCTACACTCACCTGTGAGATGGGCTTCTGAGTACGCCTGGGGGGAATTATCTTGATTCTGTTCATTGAGATAGGAAGATCTGCCTATTGTGAGTGGCACCATTCCCTAGGCATGGGATCCTAGACTGTGTAAGAGTAGAGAAAGTAAGATGAGTGCTAACATGTGTGCAACCATGGATCTCTTTTTCTGACGGTTGATGGATTGTAACCAGCTGCTTCAAGTTCCTGACACTTTGATTTCCTTGCCAAGACTGACTGTAACCTGTAACTGAGGCTAAAACAAACCCTTTATCTTTTAAGATGTTTTTGTCAGGGTGTTTTATCATAACAGCTGAAGAGAAACTAAGATGGTATCTTCTATGTTAATTAGTTTCATTGTTGAATAGCTAAATCTTGGGATCTTGAGTTTAACCAGAACGTGTTTAAAAACAAAATTTTGCAAATTGCTTCTTGAAGCAAGATTTAAAAAAAAAAACATCATAATTCTGGGTCAGCTACATTTCTATAAATGCCTTTCAAATATCTTCAAATATTTACTTTGGTGCCAATCAACCTTGGGTTAAGCGTAGCAGCCTCTTCTATCTTTGCCCTCACTGTCTAATTCTTTAATATGCTCATTTATAATGTTAAATTTTTCTCAGCTATATTACAGTAAGGAAGGGAAAATTATGTTTATCTCATAACTTTAATAAATAAGACTATCAACATGATTAGCAGCTTTTTAAAATATTCTGAGCAGTGCTTTTTTAAGACCTTTTGTTGTAGCTCTAAGCTTGCAAATGAATGAGAAATGCAGCGAGGGGCATGGGGAGACTCTCATACGGTCAATAGACTTTTCCCTTGATCCCTAATTACACAATCCTCAACAGAACAGTTAGATGTGAGGTGTGGAAGAAACACCCCCTGAAAAAAAGAACAAACACGTGGATTGATTGCCCCTCTACGTTCTCCAAGGAGAATCAAAATAGGTTAAAAAATTAATGAGGGGACTTAGAGAGATGGCCCAGCAGTTAAGAGGACTGGCTGGTCTCACAGAGGACATGGATTCTATTCCAATCCCAGGTGCCTTACAGCTATCTATAACTCCAGTTCAAGGGATCCAGCACCCTCTCTAGCTTCCATGGACCCCAGGCACACACATGGTACATAGACAAACATGCAGAAAAAAAAACACACACACACACACACACACACATACACATAAAATACAATAATAAAGCTTTTTTAAAACACTGAGAGAAATCCCCTTCAATAAAGCTGGCAGTCTAGGAAGAAAAGGGTTAAATGTGTTTACAGCTACCAAGTTAGTTTAGAGATAGCAATAAGGAAGTTTCACGAGACTCTGAACCTCTGTAGACAATGGAAGGTGTTTGTTCAGTTAACTTTTCCAAAAAAAAAAAAAAAAAAAAAAAAAAAGACTTCCTGCCAAGCAGTAGGCTGTGACACTCACACACAATGGACTACACTTCCCACACAAGCCACTGAGAAATACTGATTTCCTGTGGGCCGTTCCGAGGACTACCATTGCATTACAGTCAAGGAAAAGTGTGGGAGGGAGAATGGAAACACCTCATTCCGTTCTTGCGGCCCATTTCTAACACGCCTGAGAAAGTTTTGAGCTGTTCATGTAATGAGCTTAGATGCAAACACAAAAGGAGAACCACAGAGCAGCTGAAGCCTGCCGTGAAGCAAAGATGGCCGAGTCCTTAAGGATGCTAACATCTGTTTCGGTGTCATGCGGGATGTCATTACTCATCAACACACGTTTAATTTGAGGAAATCCTGATTCAAGGCAACTGCGCACAGTTAATGAATTGGCTTTTTCTCTGATCCTGGTTTTCATAGTCTGTGGAGTGTTTCCTAACTCTCCATTGTCTGCTTCCTGGGCTTCACGTTATACATACTTAAGGAGGGAAACATTTGCACCCTGATGGTGCTCTAAAGTTCTTTTATTTATTTATTCATCAAAAAAACATGGATTTGCTCACCAGGCTGTGATCCAGGACAGGTATTGATTGCTGAAACCCTGAAGGAATATCTAAAGCCAAAGCAATATCATTCAAGGTCAAGCTGTTCCACGTTTTTTACAACACCATGGAAGCCATACAATATTGCTTTACCATTCAATCTCAAAAGAATTTCAAATGTAATCAACAGCCTCTACTTATAGCAAAGGCAAGAATTTTAGATGCTTTTTTAAAATTGTCTTTCATAATTTCTCCCTCTCTTCATTTTCCAAAAGGCCTCTATGACAGCCCGCTTCCCGGCGAGCCAAGCAGACATTGTTAGGAAAATAGGTGTATTAGCTGGAAGTGTATCCATTGATGGGGTGCTAGTGTGTCACATGTGAATTTGTAGGTTCAGGCTCTAGCACTGTATAAACCGAGCATGGCTGGCACAGGCCAATAATCTCTCAAGAGGTAGAGACAGGGGGCAGAGGCAGAAATTCAAGGTTGTCCTCAGCTGCATGGTGAGTTTGAGGCCAGACCGAGCCTCAAACACGAGACAGGGCCTCCACATGAGACCCTGTCTCAAATGGACAGCAATGGAAGAGTAACAGCGCTAGAATTTATCAAGGACGTGTTAGAGAGCGAACACAAGAGTGAGCACTTCACAAACGGCATCTTCTTTAGACCATATCTTTTGTATTTATAGGGGATAAAAATGAGATTCTGTAAACTGGTTACTTGCTAAGGCAATATTACCAGTAAGGGATAAAGCTAAATTGTAAAATCAAAGTCCATCTTACTCAAAAGTCCCAGGGTTCTTTCCTTGCAAGTTATTCGACTTTCTTGGGATGTCCTGTTCATCACAAGAAGCTTGCATCAAGGAAATGGTCAGCTTTCTTCTCAGAGAATCTCACCTGGATCTGAGTCATGGACTATATACTGTTGAGCACCCTCCATCCCCTTTCAGTCCTAGTAAGGATGGAGGGAAGGGAAGTGGAAAGGTGAACGGATAGACCACCATCCAGCAGCCCTCACCTACCCTGCATCTTTTCTGTTTGCATTTCAGTCTAGGAGAAGCCACTTCATGAATCCAATTCATGTACCTCCGCCTGTAGCTTAATCGTTTGACAAATTTCAGCCTGCAGTTACCATTTCTGCGGGAAACAGTCCACCAGCCTGGAGATGCCACAGAACAGGACCACGCTGTTACTCTACTATTCACTATACTTCTGCCACACATGCATAGCTAGGGGGAAAAAATCTTTAAATCTGTCTAAAAATAGAGCACAACTTGAAACTGTCTCAAAGTTCAAGAATAATTAGCAAAGGGAATAATAGCTGGCAGAGCTTCAGTTTGAAACAGAGAAGGAGGGAAGAGCTGGTAACACTTCAGCTTGAGACGGGGTGTGGATAAAAACCGAGGCCGCCCGGATTCATGCAGAAATGAGTGGAACTGATTTCTAGAACGCGACTCGCTTACTAGGGCTCATTTCTCAATTCTCTCAGCTTCTCGGATGTCTCTCCTCACCCCCTTGCATTCTGTGCTGGGCCTCATTTGTCCACAAATCTTTATGCCACAATATACACTAGGACAAAAAAAAAAATGTGATTCTTGACAGACAGGCAGTTCTTGACAAACAGACAATTGTTAATGCTAAGGTCAACAGAAAAAATAACTTGATATTTCGACATCTACTTAAAATGATTTTGTTATTGAAAATAGATTCTCCTCTCATACAATTCATCCTGACCACAGTTTCCCCACCCTCTACTCTTCCCAGTCCCTTCCCCCACCTCCCCTCTCCCCCAGATTCACTCCCCTTCTGTTTCCCTTCAGAAAAGATCAGGCCTCCAAGAGACAACCACCAAACACGACCAAACAAGATACAATAAGACAAGGCGAAAGCCCTCATATCAAGGATAGACAAGGCAGCCCAAAAGGGGGCAGAGAGTCCCAAGAGCAGGCCAAAGAGTCAGAGACACACCCACTCCCACTGTTAGGAGTTGCACAAAAACACCAAGCTAAAGCTACAGCATACATGCAGAGGACCTAGTGCGGACCACTGCAGGTCCTGTGCTTGTGGCTTCAGCCTCTGTGAGCCCATATGAGCCCCCTTAGTTGATCCAATGGTCCCTGCTAAGTTGGGCTGTGCCCCCCCATGTCCTCCATCCCCTCTGACTCTTACAGTCTTTTCCCACTGTCTTCCATGGGATTCCCTGAGCTCTAATCCTAGGAGAGGGATCCAATGGAGACCTCCAATTCTCATTCTCATTCTCATTCATTCTCTCTCTCTCTCTCTCTCTCTCTCTCTCTCTCTCCATACTATCTGGCTGCGGGTCTCTGCACCTGCTCCCATCTGCTGCCAGAGGAAGCCTCTCTGATGACAAATGGTCAAAGAGCATCGGTCTGTGAATATCACATATCATCATCAGGAATTATTTCATTGATTTTTTTCCCAGTCATGCTTGGTTCTACCCTAGGTCTCTGGGCTATCCAGTCTCCAGTTCCTGACCTCCAGGCAGTGTCAGGTAGGGACTCCCTCTCCTGGCATGGGCCTCAAGGTAAATCAGACATGGGGTGGCCTTTATCACAAGCTCAGGGCCACCCTTGGCCCAGCCTCACCCCAGCACATCTTGCAGGCAGCAGCTGTTTTGTCTTTCTCAAAGCAAATTATATACATTTGCTGTGGATAAATCAGAAAAAAAGAAAATAAGGAACATGAGGGATGCTTACATTGCTAGCAATTGGAGTTGCCCACTACTAAGAGTTCTGCATTGTTCTTTCTGTGTACAGATTGGTTAGATCATTTATGTAACAAAAAATACTGAGTGTTTATTATATGCCGCATAGTGTTCTGTGTGTTGTAGGAAGAAAATGGCCATAAATTTCTAACCTATTAGAACTTACATCCTACCTGGGCAGGATGAGCTACAAACCCACAAAATGAGGGAGTCATGCAGCATATTGGAACGTGGCTGGTGCTGTGGGAAGAACTCTTATGGCAGCAGGGCTAGATTATTTGGCATCTGAGGGTGAGCTTTCATTGCAGAGGGTTTCAACAGCCGGAGAGGTGGCTTAGTCAGCCAAGGGCTCGCCGCATAAGTGTGAAGACCCAGAACCTGAGTATGATCAGTAGCATCCACATTTAAGAAAGAAAAAAAAAAGTCAGGCAGAGCAGATCATGTCTGTAACTCCAGCACTAAAAAGGACAAGCAGGAGCATTTCCTAGGCTTTCTGTCC
Source organism: Peromyscus attwateri (assembly GCA_902168425.1). NCBI lineage: Eukaryota > Metazoa > Chordata > Mammalia > Rodentia > Cricetidae > Peromyscus > Peromyscus attwateri. The sequence goes on from CABHPP010140310.1 coordinate 36,689, forward strand.
AGCAAGTCTGGTGGGAATGGCGAGCTCTGGGTGCAGAGAGAGACCCTGTCTCAAAAAAAAAAAAGTGGGAATTGAAGAAAACATCCAATGCCAACCACTAGCCTTCACACACATCTGTACACACAGGTGTATGCATGCGTGTACACACACACACACACACACACACACACACTCACTCACTCACAGGATGTCACATGGGAACTGGAATACAGAGTACACCCATGCATGATTTTCTAGAATCTGTAAAAATAAACTGAGAAGAATTGGTGCGCAGCTATCCTATCAGATGATTGACTGCAGAACAACTGATCGTCTCAGTTGCAAGACAAAGAGAAAACTTCAGAAAATGGAACAGGAGAGTAAGTCCAGACTCATTTCCTGGAGGCTCAGCCCCAGTGGGGATAGTTTGCTCCCAGGGCACAGCAAATGAACTGTAGAGGGAGAAGCCAAGGCTAAGGACAAGGGGAGAGTCTCAGAAAAGTCACACTCCACTGTCAATAGCAGATAATTTACAGGAGGGGGGAGGAGAGGGGGAGGGGGAGATAGAGAGAGGGAGGCGGGAGGGAGAGAGAGGGAAAGGGTATAAGACAAGGCTCACAGCAGCATGGACAGAGGAATTGGAAGAGACCAAAAGAAAGAAAAGACAGGAAAGGACAGACACTCAAAACCAATACAGGATGCACCCCTCAGCAGATTTGATATCCCGCCAGACAGGACTGTTAGGGTCTGTCCTTCACATGGACGTAGTGAAATCCTCTCTTCTCCCCAGGCAGGCGGTTCTCAAGACCAAGGTCCTTCCCTGCATGACCCACTTTTGGAATCCGGGACAAGTGTCCAGGGACTCCTCTCTGAGTCCTGGAATGGAGACTACCTCTTGCTGGGGAGGAAAACTCCAGAGAATTGCAAAGTGTTCTCTGTGGCGAATCTAGTCGGAGCCATAGACGGAAGACACTCACCAGCTCCCCAGAAGAGGGGCAAGTAAGTGCTAAAATGTGCCAGGGTAGGAAGGGTGCCAGTGCGGAGCCTACAGACAGCCCTGTCTAACATTGAGAAACCGAATGGCACCTAGTTACAAGAATAATATAAGGCCAGGCGTGGTGGCACATACCTTTAATCCCAGCACTTGGGAGGCAGAGTTCAAGGCCAGCTTAGCGGACGTACCAAGTTGTAGCACAGCCAGGGCTCTGTGGAGAGAACCTGTTCTCAAGAAAAAGAATATTATGATGCCTACTGTCTAGCCTGCAAACCTTCATACTCTAGTTGTGGGCAAAGAGCATACAGGTAAGCACAGGAAGCATGATAGCCTAATCATACGCTCACATCAGAAGATATCATGCCAAGCAACCAGAGAAAGAACAGATAACGTAGAGGCGGGGTCTGTGCCTGTGCTCGGGGCAGTGACTACATGGAAGTAGACACTTTATTTAATACCTAATTTCAACATTGTCAATCGCTTTTTCCTGGGCTATTTGGTCTCTTGGTCCCCCTTGCTCTCCTCCCCCCTCTCTGAATTCTACCATTTTCATCATTTCTTTGAAATCAGCTCTTCCAAAGGACAGTGCAGAAATGGGGACAGAAATGTCACAAGAGCCAGAAGAACAGCGAGTTTGCTGTGAGATTGCCTCTCCTGGAAACATCAGATGCGACATCCTTGAAGTCTCAACAATATGGCTGCCTAAGACGAGCCGAACAAGAATGACATCAACAGACACACTAACACGGATGAGGGAAAACTCACAAGGACTCTGTCCTGGCTAGTTTTACATCAACTTGATACAAGCTAGAGTTATCCGAAAGGAAAGAAACTCAACTGAGAAGATGCCTCCATAAGATCCAGCTGTAGGGCATTTTCTTAATTAGTGATCAATGGGGAAGGACCCAACACACTATGGGTGGTACCATCCCTGAGCTGGTGGTCCTGGGTTCTATAAGAAAGCAGGCTGAGTAAGCCATAATGAGCAAGCCAGTAAGCAGCTCCCCTCCATGGTCTCTGCATCCACTCCTGCCTCCAGGTCCTGGCCCTGTTTGAGCTCCGGTTCTGACTTCCTTCAATGACGGACTACTATATGGAAGTGTCAGCCAAATAATCCCTTTCCTCTCCAAGTTGCTCTGACTATGGTGTCTCATCACAGTTCTAGTAACCCCAACTAAGAGAGACTCAACCCTGCACAAAGAACTACAGGCAACTAAGAAATGGTGAGAGCAGGAGAAATAATCTACTCTAGGGAAGGGTCCCGAAATTGGTTATCCAGTACTAAGTGGTCAGCCTGAAAATACATCTATATAAGTCACACTATATAGAATGAGCAGGTTGTATTTTACATATTTTGGAATATATACATATAAATAATATTTAATATATAATAAAATATATGTATATATGTAGCACGAATCTTAAAAGTTCTTATTAATAAAAACAAACCTGGAGCCAGGTATTGAGGTGAGTGCTGAAAGATCAGAGAAATAGAACAAGCCACAGCTTCCTCACCTTACAAATTCCTCAGCTGATCCTGTTTCCTCAGACTGGAAGCCTCTGTGTCCTCATCTAAATGGGTCTCAGCTGAACTGCTGCTCAAAAGCCTAAAAGCTTAACAGGCTCTAGTTCCTGGTTTTCACACCTTATATACCTTTCTGCTTCCTGCCATCACTTCCTGGGATTAAAGGCATGAGTCACCAAGCCTGGCTGTTTCCAGTGTGGCTTTGAACTCAGAGAGATCCAGATGAATCTCTGCCTCCAGAAGGCTAGGATTAAAGGTGTGAGTGCCACCATTCTCTGGCCTCTATGTCTGTCTAGTGGCTGTTCTGTTCTCTGACCCCAGATGAATTTATTAGGGTGCACGATATATTGGGGAACACAATATCACCACATGTATATATGTATACATTATATGTATACAATTAAAGGAAAGAATCTATGTGTTTGAAAGAGAGCAAGAAGGTGGTACATGGGAAGGTTTGAAGGGAGGAAAGGGAAAAGGGAAATGATATAATTATATTACAATTTCAAAAAATTAAAAAGAAGATTCTGAGACTTCACATGAAATAATGTTCTATTTTTATAAGATATACTTAACATTTTAAAACACACAGAGATTGGATATTGGAGGATTTATTAAGGCAACGCCATATAGTTAAAAAGGAGGTTTGTTTTGGGGTAACTTACAGCTAGTAAAGGGGTTGGTTACAGGATCTGGGAGAGGTGAGGTGCAGTCCAGCTGGGTTCTCTGGAGAACTCCACTCGGTCTACCATCCAGCGTCCAGGATCATCAAGAACCAAGGGAGCCGGCACATCCGGGTCTTAAGGGCTCCCACCTCGTGCCCGCCTCAGGGACCGGTCATAGGTAGGCGTGACAGTTATCAGAAGCCTCACTGGGGGTAGTACTTCCAGGTCAACGCTGGAACAGCTACCCACTCCAAATGGAAGTATTTTTAAAAGAGGTACAGAAATTAGCAAGTAGTAGAGATAATCTGGGATCACAGCAACAATATTTGTAAAGGGCAGAACAATAGCAGCAGTACAAAAAGCACAAAGACCAAGTAGGAAGCCAGTACCACCATCGTAAACAAACACGCAACAATGC
>CABHPP010140311.1:0-14306 GCA_902168425.1 Peromyscus attwateri
TGGGTTTCATCTGCCCCTGTCACTAACAAGCTGTGTGACTGTGGATGGGCCACTTACTCGCTGCCCTCCTGGATCCCATGGCCTGTCAACTAGCTATTGGATTAGGTCAATGTTGTTCAGTTGGTGTCTGGGGATAGGCTTCAGGGATCCTGAGGCACTCCAGAAGTTACCAAAACATTTTTTCCCACCCAGGAAAAAGATCCAAAGTTTTGGTCACATCCCCAGAAGGGGTAACTTACCTTAATGCACTAAGAACTCCTGGGTTATCATTGCAAGCTTATCACTTCTAGAATTCCAGAATGTTCTAGATTTAGCCATCCTAGAATATTTTATAGTCTCCCTCAGCAAGCCACCAGAAAAGCCTGAATTGCAGATGAGAGCTTCTGGTGGGAACTGACCTGGCAGCTGGCAAAATGGCTCAGCAGGTAAACACTTTCTGGTGAGCCTGACATTTTGAGTTTGAGCCCCAGGACCCAAAGGGTAGAAAGAGAGAACTGACTCCTACAAGTTTTTCTTCCATCTGCTCCCTGTGGCATGTGTGTTAACTGCCCTAATGAATAAAGTTTTAATTAAAAATGGTAATTAATTGATTATTTTAAAAAACCCAGGGTATTATTAAAATTAAAATTAGTCATTTCATTAGTAACCCACAGATACCTTCTAGGATATACATTTATATCTTTCTCTAGTTCATTTCTAGTGTTTTAGGGTTTTATTGCTGTGAAGAGACACCATGATCACAGCAACTCTTATAAAGGAAAGCATTTAAATGGGTTATAGTTCAGAGTTAGTCCATTATCATCATGGTAGGAAGCATGGCGGCATGCAGGCAGACAGGGTGCTGGAGAGGTGGCTGAGAGTTCTACATCTGGATCAGCAGGCAGCAGGAAGAGAAAACAACACTGGGTCTGGCTTGAGCATCTGAAACCTCAAAGCCCACCCCTAGTGACACACTTCCTCCAACATGGCTATACCTCCTAATAGTGCCACTCCCAGTGGCCCTATGGGGGCCATTTTCATTCACACCACCACAACTAGCCTTGCATCTGATGGTAATAGCCACTAGAAAGTTCTGCAGCCACGCTGATATGACTGGGAGCTGCTGGGGCCTCTCGTGTGTTTCTCTCTGAGGTGGGTGTGCATCATGGTAGAAAGAGAAAGAGGTCATAGAACATGAATGACAGTTAAACTCAGAGTGATTACTACAAGGCTCTGATGTGACAGGCACGTGGCGTGGCAGCCACGATGCTCTTCATAAATCCTCCAGTAAGGCTGTGAGCAACTTGGAAATAGCAGTTGTCATTGGAGATGGTATGATGATTGACTTACACATGATAGGTTCCTAAGCCAGAAGTCTTATGTCATTTGATAAACAGCTGTGGCCATTTGATGTTATGCGATTATTGGCTAACTCTCGGATCTGACCTCTAGAAGTCGCTTTCTAGCCTGTCGTTACTTGATAAGATTAGGTATCAGCTGCCCAGGCTGGGCAACTATTTGGACTGCTTCCTGTTATTGCTGTGTCCTCTCCCACTACATCCACAAATTATCCACACACCTGGAAAAAGAATTTTCTCCTTTTCTGTCTTTATTTTTTTCCAAGATATTATCAGAAAAAATGTTTTAAATTTTGATAAGTTTCAATTTATACATTTTACTTTTACAGATGCTTATGGCATTGTACCAAAAACAAACAAATAAATAAACAAAAAAATCATCACCTAACTCAAAATCATGAAGATTTGCTCTTATACTATCTTTTTGAAGAGATTTAAATTTGACATTTTGGCATATGATCCACTTTAATTTTTATAGATGGTATAAGACACAAATCATCACAGTTAATTTTCTGTAGCTAAAATGAATACAGTAGTCTGGATACTTAATGGGGAGGAAAGACTTTTTTTTTTTTAAGGTTTTGTGACTTGCACCTATAATCCCAGAACTCAGGAGGCTGAAGCAGGTGGATTGCCAGGAGTTCCAGGGCAGCTTTGATTATATAGTGTGTTCTAGGAGACTCTAAGCTACAGAGTGAGATCCTGTCCCACACAAAACAAAGCATTTATTTTTCTCACAGTTCTGAAGCTGGTAACCCCAGGAGCATGCTGGCATTGCTGGGCCTCTGATGAGAGGCTCAAACAGGAAATGAGTTACTTATCACAAACATCTGTCTGTGTGTTGCTGTGTGGTGGTTGTTCCACATATACTCAAAGGGTGTTTGATCCGAAAGAGGGAATTCTGTGTGGATACACCGACTGTTGTTGGGAGTCAGAGACCCTGACAAGGGGACAAAGGGAACATCAGTTCTGTGTCCTTGTCCAGGTCTGGCCTGGGGATGGGGCTTGCACTTCAAAGGAGTTAAGGTTTCAGTTCCTGGGAACCTGGTTTTCTCCCCTGGAGGGCTGTAATTATTAGACCTAAAGCAGCTGTGTCTGAGGTATCCCGTGTTTTCCTTGCCAACATTGTCTGATTTAGCTTTCTGCTGACCTTGTTCCATTCTCCACCTAGTATACACAATACTGTACTTCGTAGTAAGCTGGCTTGGCATAAATCATCAGCTGATACAGGACTCCTGGTCCCATCCATTGCTTTTGTCTCCGTTATTTCCATCGCCCATCCTCCCACTGGACACCTTGCCACTCTGGACCTTTATTCCTGTGGGTTCAGGTCAGAGTAGGGGATGACTGGTTTGACAGAATCAATATCTTTATTACAATATCTTCTAGCTTTGACCGTGGATTGCTTTCTTGTGGTTTTTCCCCATTTTCATCCTGTTTTTCTGTCTTCAGAGACATTTTACAATTATTGAACTAAGGCCAGCAATATAGCTCAATAGGTAAAGATGCCTGCTGCTTAACCTGATAACCCGAGCTCAATCCCAGGACCCAAATGATGGAAGGAGAACCAGCTTCTACAAGTTGTCCTCTAACTTCCACATGCTGCCCCGGACATACACCCCTGTGTATACACACACACACACACACACACACACACGCACGCACGCACGCACGCACGCACGCACGCGCACACACACACACACACATTCATGCACACACACTAATGTAATAACTTTTAAGGGAAATTGAATGAAAATGCATAAACTGTCATTATTCTTTGTTTCTGACTTTGTCATTTGACTTTTATAGTTGTAGTGGTTTGCTGCGATGCAATCCTGTCTTCTAGTCAGAGAGGAATCTTTTCCTTACTCATCATGGTTATGGCTAAGCACTATGGTTAACCATTGTTAGCCTGCGTTTGTTAACGGAGAAGAGCTCAATTTTCTGTTAAAATTGGCTGAAAGCCACGGCCCCCTTTCTGCCAGCTTGGCTTTATAGCAGTCTTCCTGTTACTGCGAGCAGTAGGAGGAGGGTGGGAAATGCGGCCAAGCAACCAGCACATGGAATCAGTCAGGGTCACCAGAGACCAGAGGGATCTGACCGGGCAGGGATCTGATGATGTGTCATCCTCATTAGCCACCGAGGCTTCCCTGGTCTTGTTCCAGACTGCTTATCCTTGAACTCCATGCCACGCAGCTGGGACGCTCATCATTCATGTCCAGAGGAGCCAGAGACCTTTTCCAAACCTTTGAAAACTGGAGTCTAAATTTCCATACTAAACATATGTCCTGCTTAGTTCTTTCTCTTCCTGTCCCGGACATGATCTGTAAGCGCTTCCCACACATTGACCTGTTGTCTTGTGGTTTTCAGAGGTATAATATTAGATGTGTAAATAGCAAATGTAAAAAGACGGAGCCTTGGATAATTGTTATTCAACAAATGCATTGCTCGGGGTGACGTGTTGGGGTGACCCTGGTGAGGTGGTTTGAATGAAAGACGTTCCTCATAGGCTTAGGAATTTGAATACCTGGTCTGCTATTGGTGGTGCTGTTGTGAGGTTACAGACCTCTTAGATGTAGTCTTCATGGAGGCTGTACCTTACTGGGGGCGGGCTTTGAGGGTTTATAACCACCTTCCAGTTACTTTCTCTGTTTCCTATGTGTGGAGAGAAATGTGGCCTCTCAGCTTCCTGTTTCTGCTGCCATGCATCCTGACCATGATGATAGACTTTTATCCTCCTGCTGAAATAAATGCTTTCATTAAGATACTTTTGCTCATGGTATTTTATCATGGTAATACCAAGAAACTAATATACCTGGGGTTTCCTCCAGGCTGCTTTGAACAGTTTTCCTTTTTTTTTTTTTTTTTCTCACTCAGCACAATCCAGGCTTTTCCATCTGGAAATGTTTCCTTCTGGGATAGTTTGTTATCCTAAAACCACTGGGTAGAGGCTGTTCCACTTTGGTATCCTCAGCCTTTCCTCTTATGGGATTTGACTTGTATTTTTTCTCATGTTCTCTCATTGAAGTCATTTTACATTAATCTCTCAATGGGCACTAAATCATTTCAACCTTGTGTTACTTGTTCTTGTATAATATTTATTTCATATTCATTGCACTGGTCACAGGCCTTGTTCAAGACAGCAATGTTACCTGATTACTTTTTGTGTCCTTTGTAATCCTTAGCATAGACTCTTACAAATAAGACATACTGAGCATTTATTGAGGGGGCATCTCAGTATAAGTGCTCTATCTATTAAAAATGCATTGGTAAGATATCATGTTCCAGAGAAACAAATGTACTCTTTAAGGATCTTAGAGTTGTCTTGTGGAGCCAAGAATCTGCATTTGGCAATAGAATTTGAGAGACTGTAAAATGAACTTTAGTGAACCTTTTGCTGAGTTCTACTGTGTGCCTGTACTCTATTATATAGAGAGAACACATCTGAAGTCAGGCACTCCTTAAAATTGAGATGTAAGTTGCTGAGGTTTGGATACGGGTTGTATGCCAGGGCTTCTTGTGCTGGAAGCTTGGTCCCCAGTGTGGCTATGTTAAGATGAGGGGGATTCGATGATGTGGGGCAAAGTGGAAGGTAATTAGGTCAAAGTGGGCACCATCCTTCTAAATGGTCAATGCTGTCTTGTGGGAAAGGCCAGGTTTAGGGCTGCACTCCATCAGCTCCTAGGAGAATGGGCTGTGAATGTGGTTTGGCTTTCCATGCATGCTCCTTCAGTAAGAAGTGGTACCATATTCTTTTTCTGTCATGTACTGATGCAGGCAGGGAGGCCTCTCCAAGGACACAGGGGCTGTGCTATTTAGAACCTCCAGCCCCCAGAATTGTAAATCACTATCATCTTTCAATATTTTCCTGCATCAGATACTGCATTACAGCAATACCAAACAGACTAAGATATATATCAGTATTGTTTTCCTGAAAATCATTAACCTAATTTTTTTGAGACAGGGTCTCTCTACATAGCCCTGGCTAACTTACAACTCTCTATGTAGACCAGGCTGGCTTCAGAGTTAAAGATCTGTCTACCTCTGCTTCCCAAGCGCTGGGATTTAAGGCATGTGCCACCATGCTCAGCAGTCTATTTTTTTCTACTACAAAGATTTTACTCAAAAGAAAAATTATAACTTTTGTTTCTGATTCACATAATATTGACTAGTGCTATCAAATTTAAATTTCTCCAAAGATTCAGTAATTTCATTGCAAATGAATCGTATTTCCTTTTATTTTCATTTTGTATTTAAGCCACCCCCAAGTGTCTCACTTCAAGCAGGATTCTTAGAAGTGGCAAATTAAGCTGGGTATATAGAGCAAGCTGGAAGCAGAGGCAGGTGGATCTCTGTGAGTTTGAGGCCAGTCTGGTTTACAGAGTGAGTTTCAGGCCAGTTGGGATTATATAGTAAGACCCTGTCTAAAATGAACAGGGGGCAGGAGGTTAGAAAAGAAAAAGAAGCAGAAAAGAAATTGCAAATCAAAAAGTCATCATTAATTAGTTAGTGGTAAGTTGCACAGCAGCTATTTCTGATGCCTCTGTTTATCCAATGTCTCTATATTTCTGTTTTTGAACATGTAGTATATTTCTTTAGCTTGGGTGTTCTGCCTGCATGCATATATGTGTACCACATACGTGCCTGGTGCCCAAAGAGGCCAGAAGAGTATATCAGAGCCTCTGGAACTGGATTAATGGATGGCTGCAGGCTGCCACATAGGAGCTGAGACCCAAACCAACACCCTCTATAAGAGCAGCCAGTGCTCATAACCACTGAGCCATCATCATAGCTCTCAAAGATGTAGTTTAAAGGAAAGGTTTGATACAACAGAAAATGTGACAAATGTTTTCTTTTAAATACTTTGCATACTATAAACTAATACTTACTGTGGCTTCTGTAAGGACAGTGTCTTGGGCATCTCCTCCCAAACCACTGTTGCTGCCATTACATAATGCACAAGGCCTTTGAAAATTTATAACTTTTATTTATGGTGCTGAAAAACATGATGGCCATAGTATAAAAGAGCTCTAACTAGTATATTTGTTCTTTCTCCACTTCAGTCTCAAAAAAGGAAAATAATAAACTCTACATGAACCTTTACCCTGTGAATGACCTGCTCCAACATGTTTGAACTCAGGATGAACTTTCACATGAACTTGCCGTTCTCAGTTGAGAAAGTTACCAGATGGGAAAGAAGCAGATTGCTCAAATATTTTTGGATGCACTACTTGACATGTTCAACGGAGACGAGAGGGCCAGCTATTTATCTCCAGGGTTTACTTGGAGGCCTTTATTGTAGGCTGTTTTCTTACGTTAGATGCCTGATACGAGAGGCTGGGCTGTATATTCTGCCTGACTTGCATTTTAAGCCAGTGCTTGTTAAATGCATTTAAGGACATGACTGAGCCACAAAATGGATCAAATTTTAAGGGAGTTTTATTGAATTCATTGAGATAATACTGCTTAAAGTCACTTAAATACTACGGATGTTCAAGGGTTCACTTCACATCTTGTATGGGGAAAGAGCTCCAGCGTCATTTACTTTGAATAGCTGGCAACACCACAGTGCTGCACGTGGTGTCTTCGCCTGGGAAAGAGAAGGTGAAGAGTGCACCTGCTACTGTGATGCTAAACATCACTAAACATCACCCCCCTGCAAAGCAGGCTCTTGGGATTTTAACCTGGGCTTCTCCCCAAGGCAGTCAGCAAATTGCTGTGTAGAGAAGGTGACAGCGACTGGACTGCTTGCCCAAGGAGTCAGGGCTGGTCTCTCTAATTCACACATCCTGCCCTTTCCACAGTTTCACGCTCCAACAAACTGACAAGCAAACAAAGAAACAAACTCATTTCGGGGACTGGAGAGACAACTCGGGGGTTAAGAGTAGCTGCTCCTGGAGAGGACTGGAGTTCAGTTCCTAGCGCCCAAGTCGGAAGGCTCAGAACCACCTGTGGGGGACTGGATGCTTCTGGTCTCTGAGGGCACCTGCACTCACACATGCACAGACCCATGCATGAACACACACACACAAACACACACACACAAACACACACACACACCTATAAATAACTGTTAAAAGACAAAATCCATTTTGTAGGGATCAAATAGCTGTTAAGATCAAACTTTGATGAAACTATAGTATTTCTATGACCCTTGCCTTAAGAACTTAAAGAGTTTATTTCTGGAACTAGGTTGTAGATCAGTGGCAGAACATGTTTAGTATATATGACACTGTATTCGATGCCCCGTACCTCTTCACACCCCCACAAAATTATCTGTGTTCATTACCTAGTATGATTAAATGGAGTAGATTGAAATACTAGTTCAGAAAACTCTCAGAATATGAAGAGAGTAACTAATGTTTCTGTTTCTCTTGAAATCGTCATGTTGTTTACAGGAAAGTGCACACCCAGTACATTTACCAAACAACAACCATTCTGCTGTGTAGCTGCTGATAGGCATCTCCATCCATAGAACCAATTCCCAACACCCACTTTACTCTCAGACTGTAATTTATTCACCATGGGTAGTGTTTGGGATGTTATTTAGTTGAAGAAGAGATTATATTTAATGGCCAGAGATGTGTGAAATGGCACACAACTGCTCTCGGAAGATCAGAATATGAGCTGCATTAAGCTGTAATTAATCCAGTTTTTCTGACGTCTGGTGTAGTAATGACAATATCATTGGTATGGCAGATAGAGATCTCTCTATTACACAAGGATGTGCTCACAGGCTTAAAAGGCCTTTCAGTGAGGTCACTGACATGGATAGCAAGGTCAAGTCATTTGTGTTCGACATTTTAAGGGATTCTGTATGTTTCTATTCTTTAGTGTTTAAGTTAACCTGTGTGTGTGTGTGTGTGTGTGTGTGTGTGTGTGTGTGTGTGTAATATAGGACTACTTAAATGCTAAGTAAATGCTCTACCATTGAGCCACACATCCCAGTGCACTAAAAATAAACAGTAATAGTATTTTTTAATTTAGAATAATGAACAGATTTTGTGTTAAAATAAGTGATATGTTTCAAGAGTCAGATGTTGAGAATTAAACAGCTTCAAACAGTCACAGGGTTTCTTCCTTCTTCCTTGTATTTCATTGATTTGTGTCCCTTCAGACTGGAGTTACAGTTATGAGCACCATGTGGGTGCTGGGAATGGGGCCCACATCCTCTGGAAGAGCAGCCAGTGCTCTTAACCACTGAGCCATCTCTCCAGCTCTCCCTTCTTCTTTTTATACGGTCTTTATAAGGGAAAGGGAGTGCAGACATTTCCCTTTTGCATAATAAACAGGCAAGCATATTCACTTCACATAAAAAGTAAACAGAAACTATCTTGGGCAATAAGCCTACAGACTGACCATCTTTGAGTTCTTGACACTGGTTTAGATTAATTGGCATAAATAAATTCTAAAACTTAGTTTTACCTACATGATGGAAATTTATTAAATATGAGCACATCATTCTTTTTTATCTTAGGCAACCAATGTGTTATCTTGGCACCACAAATATAAAGCATTACACAGAGAGATTTTTAGAACATATTGTAAAATAACACATTGAACATGTATTTGTATGGTATTAAAAATAATGAACTGCTAAAACCATGATATACAAATATAGAAGACATAAAATTTTGGCATATATATATATATATATATATATATATATATATACTGAACACTGTAATGCAAATTTTCTTTGGTTTATTACTTTAACAAGGGGTTCTGGAGGCTAAGAGTTGCTGTTTGTAGTAATAAGATCTTAGCTCAGAAAACGAAGTTAACACAAATTTAACATGAATTTGAAAAACTAAGTTTTCATTAATAATTTTCACATAGAAACAAGCCTCAGGAATAGACAAGGGACAGCCATGTACAACAAAAGCTCATGTTGGGATCAGATGGTATATTACTTTTGCATCTTTAAACTTTTTTTTTAACATCTGGAGCATTTCCTAACAATTACATCTGTTAACATTAAAACGCACTTCCTGCCACCATCTGCAAGTCACGGTCTAGTTAAGTCCACTACCTTTCGGACAGGTAGATTGTTTCCAATAGAGCATTTCCATTTTGTCTGAGTCAAAGAAAAAGCTTCACCCGCAGCTTCAACAGCGATGGAACTAAAGCCACGAAGTACTTCTCTAAACTGAGAAACAATCAAATCCAGGCATGATGGCACATGCCTGCAATCCCAGAGCTTGGCAAGCTGAGGTGGGACGCGATAGTCCAAGGCCTAGGCCGGGCTCTATAGTGAGATCTTATCTCCAAAGACAAATGGATGCGGGGGAGAGGAAGGGAGAGGAGAGCGGAAAGAGAACAAGTGTAGATGGAATCATTCAGTGGGTGAATTTTTAAAATAATTTTTATTTTCTTTATATAAGTGTTTTGCCTGCATGTATGCCTATTGCTCCACATGTGCCTGGTGTCCTTGGAGGCCAGAAAAGGGTGTCAGATCCTCTGGAACTGGGTTACAGCTGGTTGTGAACTGCCCTGCTATGATGGGAATTGAACCCAGGTCCTCTGGATGAGCAGCCAGTGTTCTTAACTGCTCAGCCATCTCTCCAGCTCCAAATGACAAATTTTAATTGTTAAAAAAAGCTGAGTATTGATTCAGATATAGTTTTTAAAGAGTAAATTTATTTGAGCAAGCTTTTCATCTCTGATTACTTTTCAGACGTTGGTCTCCTGTTTACCTTTGGATTCTTTCCATTTCGGATTGGGTGGTGCTCTTGGAAGTTTTTGTATTCGATTTTCATCACCACCTAAAAGAACAGTCCTAAGGCAGGAAGCTACACTCTGCACTGTGTTCCCGATGCACACTTATAGCGCACAGTGTGATAATTTGGCACTTTGTAAAACGTGCAATGATCAAGACAGGTTGGTTCACAATTCCATCTGCTCCAGCGGTTTTTCCATGTGTGGGAAACTGGACTCTTTCTACCTCCTTTGACACCTGTCACAGATTGTTGGAGACAAGAGTTGTCCCTCAGTGCTGTGGTACACCACAACTCCAGAGCCCTGGCTTCCTTCAGGCTGTGAATCAACTATTTTCTACCTGTCCTAGTTGAAAAAATAACAGCAGTAGCAATGGACAGCAGTGGGGCTGAGCTGCGCAGACACTACTGTGCAATGCTTTTCTGTGTTTAGTCTTTTACTGAGCATGACAAACGTTTTTAGTAGGGAGCATCAAAACTGGCTCACGGATTTCCATGTAAGAGATCATGAAAGGGAAGTCCAGAGAGGTCAGGGAACTTAGGTCACAGAGCAGGTTTGGGACCAGTTGTTGTGTTTGTACTTCTAGCCACCGAGTACGAGAGTTAAGACTTAGCACAGAGTTCCTTTGGAGACAAACCTTTCTGGCTGAGTTATGAAGGCTCAAAGAACTTGAAGTGATTGTTGCTCAAGTGCTGGAAGGCGATAAAGCAAAAAGCAAATGGTATTTATCGAGGGCCCAACAGTAAAATAGTTCTAGTTATCTATGTCCCAGTCTTCATTGCAGCGTGTTTCAGTGTGGCCATTTGTCTTTTCTATAAAAAGTCAACTCAACAAGATATTTGCTAAATATTTAGTTGTCAATAATTTCAGGTGAAGGAATTCTTGGCTTCATTATTCTCAAAGACTGTTAGTCCTTTTCTTTTCTAATGCTCTATAAGCAGCAGGGGCATCTTGCATTGTACTTTGTGGGCTAGAGTGTGGTAATGTCAGAATGTGACAGAGGCTATTTAGAATTATATGGAAAATGTTAAGTGATTGTCAAATCCAGAGTCAGGAACTGGGTATAAAATGAAGATATTTCATTCAGACAACATCAGTTACCCTTGACTGCCATGTGGTATAATTGCAATGTTTTAATTTGCTGAATTAGAATTAGGATATGTGAAAATTAAAATGAAAGAAGTTTATAGATTATTGTTTATAAGGTGTTCTTTATTAAGATACTCAGAAAAGCTACCTGCTACACCTGTTTTTCATGGTGTGACCATGAACTTCAGTTTAGACACATAATTATATTACCAAATGCATTCATGACGTTGGATTTCTAGAGCCTGACAGTAAACATGATGGAAAAGATAGAAATTGACTTTAATTGTCAGTCTAATTAAGATAATTATGTCTCATATTTGTACTTGAAGATGCATTTTACATCTGGTGCCACATTTTCCGTCATGGATCAAGAAGTGGTTAGGAAGCAGATATCATCTAAGCTTTGTTGGAAAGGAAAATTAAGTGATGAAGAAATAAGCCAACTTAATTATGGACAAGCGTGTATTTAGAATAAGAATCTCCACATAAGTTGTTAGGGTCAAGGTCTGGGCTCTGGGATCCCAAACAGCCTAGGCTCAGTCACCTGTCCTCGGCAGGCCAACCAAACAGACAAGTAA
Source organism: Peromyscus attwateri (assembly GCA_902168425.1). Classification (NCBI taxonomy): domain Eukaryota; kingdom Metazoa; phylum Chordata; class Mammalia; order Rodentia; family Cricetidae; genus Peromyscus; species Peromyscus attwateri. The sequence goes on from CABHPP010140311.1 coordinate 11,723, forward strand.
GGACAAAAATCAGACGGGGGAGTCATTCAGTGTGGCCAGATTGGCAACAGGATAAAGAGGTGACCCACCTAGCCATTTCCTGAGTCAGCCTGCTGGGTCCTGAGATGGGGTTTAGGTTTAAACAGAGAGCAAGAGGCACACATCTTGAGTAGGCAGGGTGGGGATGTAGTCCCCCCAATTACTGACGTAGCATTTGGTTGCTCCAGTCTCTCCTGTAAGGTGGTCTCTCTCAACGTGGTCTGACAAGAAGTCAGGACTGTGTGAAATCTCTCCCTGGGAGACAAATTCCTCCCCAGGATGGCATCAGAATTCAGTCTTTTCCTTTTTCTTGCATGAGATCCCTAGAGAAATTCTACTTTTTGGGGAATCCATTGTCTCAATAGCCTGAAAGTTTAGCTCTTCCTGTCCAGAAGTTATAAGGGGCAGAACTAGACCTTAAATTTCTACTCTTTTCCAGTGACCTTCCAAATGACCACATATTTGAAAGAAGATGGTTGGATGGATAGATAGTTGTTAAATGAAGTTAGGCCACTCGGCTGTCATGCTTCCTGCCAAGAACCATAGAGTATCTAACAACATTCCAACTACCAGACTCATTTCACGTTGTTGGTCAGGGGAGTCCAGTAATTCAGAAAACACATATAGGCTACTGCTGTTGCCCTTGCTTGCCTCCCAGAACAACAATCCCAAGGGCCTAAAAATATACACATATGAGAATGCTAATGTACTCATGGTTGTTGTTCTATGTTTGTTTGTGTGTGTGTATAATAATTAAAGATAAAAGGGAATGAGGGGTTATGGGAAATGTTGGAGTGAGAAAGAAATGATGCAAATATAGTATATATAAAATAAAAAATAAATTAAAATTAATTAAAATTTTTAAACAGTACATTTAAATTACATATTTGTAATTCTGTTTCAGATTAGAATTTACTCATTACAATCTTTCCATTGACTACAGACATTATATATGCATATTATACATATTATTTAGAAGTTAAAGTATCTTAATTATGTAATATAATTTAAAGTCAAGTTATCTTAAGCAAATGCTGGAATTAATTGAATAAAAGGAAAAAAATGGAAGATGCAATGGGATTTGAGAAAAACAATTTTAGCAGTTTTTTTAAAGTTTTCATTACCATGTGTCGAACTGAGTTCCCAAGATAAAATTTTTAATTTACCTTAAAATAAAAAGATTATCAATTATTTTTCATAGACTTCTTTGTATACACTTGGATAATTATAAAAATTATAATAATTTGTTTAGTAATAATCATGTAAGCCATAGTATATGATTCAGAAAAATGTTCTTCCGTGCAACACAAATGCATGCCTTTTCTTGATGCACACATTTGTTAATTTCTACTGCTTGTCTGTAACAGGGACCTCAAGAAGTATCTTTCAATCCATCCTAGAGTGTGACAGTAGACATGTTTTCTAAAGAAATTACTCTAATGTGGCTTTTATAGTTCAGGTTTAAGAACTTTCCTTATCAGATCGTCGATTATAATACCCAGTAGTTAGCTCTTCTGTCTGTGGAAACACCAGCTAAGCTACTGGGATCAGGCTGTACTCACAACTCTTTGGACATCTGCTAAGCTAGCGAGTCACAGAATATTTATTTCAGGTCTATCAAGGCACTAATTATGATGCAGCGTATTGTACATTCCAGACACAAAGTGAATTAGGGACAAGCACCCAAAGGGCCCTGGTCAGTTTCACTTTGGGTCTCCTCTGCCCCCGCCATCCTTCCCCTCCTGTTCCAGTTGCTCCAGTATATCTACATTTCCAGAATGGTCTCCTCCTTAGTGCTCTCTGCAGAGTTTCCTGATGTTTGGGGCTCACAGTCCCCAACCAAACACAAAGGACTTCCCTACACAACACCTGCTTTTTCACTCTAACCAAAACAGCCCAGCTCATGATTGGGTTGCCAAGGGGCTGGCCTCTCTAATGCTTTGTTTTAGCCAATCTGACAACACAAGAAGGGCTTTTTCTGTTGTTGTTAGGGTTTTTTGTTTGTTTTTTTGAGACAAGGTCTCATATGTCACACTCGCTGGCTTGGACCATCATATGTAGATCAGGCTGGTCTTGAGCTCACAGAGATCTGTTAGCCTCTGCCTTACAAGTGCTGGGATTAAAGGCATGCATCACTACCACCCTGCCTGAATAAAAGCACGTTTTTCGTCCAGTAGGACATAGTAGTTGAATTGCCATGTTTGCAGACGAGAAATCAAGGCTTGCAGAGAGAAAGCTGAAACATGCGGAAGGACAGGCTCTTTTTGGTTCCAAGAGGAAAAGCAAATCTTTCCAGAATTTCCAGAGATATTTGTATCACAGGGAACATTTCTGTCCCCCCTCCCCATTATTCTTCCTCCTTCTCTGATTAAAAATGAAAGGGAACATGTACGTTGGCTTTGTTAGACTCAGGTTTGAAGGTTAAACCAACATGACTGAAAGAAGAGAAGCAGAGTCCCCATGAAGCAAATGGCACTTAGAGTTCTGTGCTGATGTAAGCAAGATGTGTACAGAAACATTGTGTGTGTGTGTGTGTGTGTGTGTGTGTGTGTGTGTGTGTGTGTGT
>CABHPP010140312.1:11797-21884 GCA_902168425.1 Peromyscus attwateri
TGTGCTTGTGGTCATTTCTCATGCCTTGATTCCCATCCCCCTGAGTGCTGCCACACTTTAGACTGATGATTAAGATGGATTATTGCTTGAAATTCCAATTTGATGTCCAGCCCAGGTTTTTCGGAGCTTTCCAGTTTCATGATCTGCAACATATGGGTCTGCTTGGCCCCAATCTAAGTTCCAAGACACCCCAATCCAACTGAAAGGTGTGCTGTGAGCCTCAGTTTTTAAGGGGAATTCTGTTATTGCCAGTGTATAAAGTGCACAGATATGTGAAAATACAGTTGTGAGGGATCCAAAAGAGACTGTTGCCAATTCTATGCAGCCATCACCAGTAAGTTTAATTCTCTCAAGACTCAGCAAATACTTATTGCATTTCTAACACATCCTAAGCTATGTGCTAAATTCTGAAAATGTAACAATAATACAGATAAAGACAAGGGCCCTATTCCCTGAATATATCAGCCTTGCAGAATTCAAATATTAAAGGAGTGATTATATAAGTATTTTGTTACCAGAAAGAAAACATAGCTCTAATGAACTATGAAACAAGTGGATTTAATTTACACTGGGGAAAGTATGGATTAGACAGAAAGTTCTATCAAAAGAAATAGAATCGAGGGTAGGATATGAGGCTTGAATAGCAATTTAGGCAACTAGAAAAGAAGAATACAAACAAGAAATGGCAAAGTCAGGAAAAGGAGATGTGGTCAATTTTGGAGAAACACAGAAATTCTACCATCGATAGAGGTTGAGGTCATGAGTGGGAGAATTGTGCTGGTTGAGGCTGAAGAGGATTTTGACAACATAGGTAGTACTTGACTGGTTGAATGATAAATACGTTTTTACACATATGACAAGGGAAGATTGTTTCAAAATAAGAGAGCTGAGTGTCCAGAGGTGTGTTTGCACGTGAGCTTCCATGTCGTGTCTCGGTAACAGTGTGTACTGTCATTGCAGTACTTAGTGCAGTGGGAAACTGAGGCTGGTGAGCAGGTAGATGATCGCAAAAGGTTTAAATATACATATTCTGAAGTTAGACTTTATGGTAATAGGAAAAATGCCATTCACTAGGAAAGCTTCACAAGTAAATTTGTACTACCGGAAGTTGACCAGCGACAGGACAGGGTGTGGCTTCAAGCCCAGTGAGAAGTCTGCTGTGATATCTAGGAGGAAGATGGTGAGAGCTGAACCCAGAATGGCAGCAGCAGCAGCAGCAGCAAAGGGGAGGAAGAGAATTTCAGAACACTGTAGGAATTCGTTTTTACACCCCAATGGCTCACTCTTGAGTTGCCAGAGATGAGTTGAGAAGCGAAAGATACTCACGTTCCCTTCCCAAGCAACTAAGTTGACACTGTTGCCTTTCGTCAGAAGAACATACACTGGAAGACAAGAACTCGGGCATTTACAAATTGAACATGTTTTATGTAGGCGTTATAAGGCCATGTTTTTAATGTTGTCTATTTGGGTCATTTTTTATTTGGGTGATAATGGGCTATTGGTTTTGTTGCATGGGAGCTCAAGGGAAAAGTCTTTCCAGACTAAGTTACAATCATGAAGAAAGGAAATTTCTTAGGAAAAAAGCTTCTCTCTCTCTCTCTCTCTCTCTCTCTCTCTCTCTCTCTCTCTCTCTCTGTGTGTGTGTGTGTGTGTGTGTGTGTGTGTGTGTGTGTGTGTGTGTCTGTCTGTCTATCTATCTGTGTGTCTGTCTGTCTGTATTTAATATGTGTGTGCAGGTGCATACAGGGATCAGAAGAGGATGTAGTCACAGGTGTGTGTGAGCTGCCTTCTGTGAGTGCTGATAACTGAACTTGGGTCCTTTAGAAGAGCAACAACTGCTTTTAACCTCAGAATCACTAAACCATCACTACAGCCCAGAAAGCGTTGCTTTACTCGGAATGAGGAAGGGGGAGGATTAGAAGATGTGAGACATCTTAGAGGTGAGGAGGCTCTTTTTGTTGTAAATGTTGTGATCTATGGGTCAAAATGGAGCTTAAGTAAGATGAAAAAGAAGAAAATTTGACAGTTTGAGAGAGATTGAGGGCGTCTTTTCTAGGCTTTCTTCAGAGCACAGTGACTAATGTCTAAGCAAAGTGACAAAATCGTGCTGAAGCTGTGAGTGAACTGGAGGAAAAGAAGCTGTGGATGAAAGTGGGGGTGTCAGTTTCATGGCTAATAAATAGAGCTTATCGGTCTGTGCCAATTGGGAGGGAATTATGACTCAAGAGTTGGGTGCCAGTCCCTGAACTGAGATCAGGAAATGACCAGTGTATGACTGAAGCCATTCAGGGCTTCTCAACAGGTGTCACTGCCCTTGAAAAATATGAAAGATTAAATGCAAGGGCTGGTGCAGTGTGGTGGTGAGAAAAAGTATGACAGATGGTGGATAAAAATCAGGCGTCTCCAGAGACAAACCTAGCAGATCGGTGCAAGGGTAAAGCTTGACAAGTGATTGGAAGGTCAGTGAGAGCCTCCTAAACTGTGTCTGAGGTCTTGATAGGAAGCACACAGTTCACTTGAGAGGCTACAAGAGCAATGGTCCCATCCAAGGGAACAACTGATTTTATTTGAAGAGATGTTGAAAATGTTTCAAAATTTACGTATAATGGAGCAGAGGTCCAAAAGGCACGACAGGAAATGTTTAGATAGAGGTCAGAATTCAAAAAGAAGTGAACCAAAGGGGGAGGAGGCACGCAGTAGCGGAGAGGGGAGAAGAGAATGCTATCTTAAACAGAGCAAAGGAAAGGGGGGAGGGGAGAGGAAGGCCAGGATACAGGGATAAATAGAAATAGCTTCAATTCACGAATTCAGATGGAAATCTGCCTGCCATAAACTGTTTCATTGCTGGGAGCTTATGAACTGTGTAGATGTGTAGCTGGTGGCCTCATTTCTGAATTTCTCCTCTCCCAGTCTGTGCCTCTGTGAGCCAAAGAAGCAATTCACACATTTGCAAAGTGTTTGTCCTTGCACAAGAGGAAGCCTGTGTTCCTTCACCAACACAGCACAGCCTTCTAGTTGTAACTCATGAATCTATGCAGCTGTAGCTCTGCACAACCCAGACTTGGGTTCTCCTCCACACACAAGTGTGTCCCTGCATTCAGTCTTACCCAGATGTGAGTTTTCATAGTCAATCTGAATGGCAAAATTTCTACAAAAATTATAGATGAGATGCATATAGCTTCAAGATTTTGGCCAACAAACACAACTGAAACCACATTATCCCCTCTCTTTGTTTAACTGGAATGAAAAGTATTTTGACATTTCAGTGAGCTACTCTCATTTTTCAAAAATTTAAACAGAGTATTCTTTCTTACTATGTCCACATTAGGTAGGTTCCATTTCTCTTTCTGATTTCATTAGCTGCCAGAGCACAAAGGAAAAAAAGTCGTTCATTTTCCCCTCAAGCCACCCACTTGGTATCTTTTATTCTTTAACACTCCACACACAGATCACTTCCTCAGCATAACTGTCTCAGTATGGAATACAGAGGGGGGCTTAGAACCCCACTTCCCAAAGGGAGAATCAGAGCAAATGGCTACACAATGAGTTCTCTGGATTTTCTCAGAAGATGATTTTTGCTCAGCCCTCTGCTGCCTGGAAGACCAATGTAGTCAAAGAATGTCCAATATGTCAGAACCTTCTGGAATTTGCTTGTGAGGTCCTGAAAGAAACAGCATGTGGGAAGTAACAGTGGATAAGTAGAGTCTCATTACTGTCATCATTTGCAAGCTTGGCCTGCTTAATCCTTCCCTAATGAAGTATGAAATAGGAGACACCCCATCCCTGTTATCAGCACAGCAGTTGCCCTGGGTAGCATCTTTCTTGGTACCCAAGGCCTGCATATCAAACCAGTCTGAGCAGAGACTTAGCTCAGCTGTCAGAACTGGAATTTAAAGAGATAATAGATGGGAAAGAGAGGCCTTCTATGGCTCGCTACCTAGATCTATCTTAGATTTCTTTGCAGTTACCTCAGAGACAGGATTTCATCACATTGTGAAGGGCCTTCAGCCCTATTGAGACTGTCATGATGCCTGAAATTATCACACAGTAAAGGCATCACAGTCCCCTAGCTTAAAAGCAAATATGTTATCCTTACAACCTTAGAAGGATGAGAGATTCAAGTTGAATAGAATTTTATTATTGAGATGGAAGAGATACGGGCTAGGAGGGCAGACAAGACCTTGGATGGCACTCTGTTGTGGAAGGCGGGTTCATGATGAAAGCACACAGGGGTGAGTGAGTGAGTCAGGGATCCCTTCTTACTAGCTGTGAGGTCTTGGGCTGATTAATTAACCTCTCTGACCCTTTACTGTCTTGTTTGGTAACAAAAATAAGGCTATATAATCTATGGGAAATTTTAAACTTTGCATTAGAAAAAAATAATACATGCAAAGCACTCAGAAAACTTATATTTTTGTTCAGTGCCTCTGGTTTTTTGTTTATCTCTTACTCTCCCAAAAGACAATGAAGGAATGAAACTTAGAGAGTAGTTTTGGAAGAAAAAGAGAGCTAGACACTGAGAAAGGGATCACTGAATATATTAAGAGTCCAAAAGAACATTCCAATATGGGAACTAGCTATTGCACAGAAGTGGTGGAGATGGGAGGCAAGTATAAAATAGTTACAGAACTCAGAGTTACAGGGAAAATCAATTAGGATATGAGTTCTAACTTGGCTGGTCTTCAGCTAGGTAGTTGGGGGGCAATACTCCCAGCCCTGGAGAACTATGCCTTATTGCTCATCCACCAAGGAAAAATATTATGATAAGAGTACTCACACCATATGTGGGATGGCCAAATACTTTCATCCTTCAAATAAGAACACTTTTGAAAACGCAAGTGGGCACTAGTGATAATTATATTGTTACAACAGGAGTGAACAAGGGCTCTCTTAGGCAAAACCAAATGCCCTATTGTGGGGTGTTTACAGTGTGCTCTGATTAATGCTTGCTAGGCTGCAAACACTCAACAAATATTGTGAATATTGTTTCTAGCGAATTTTCCTTGATCAGTTCGATCTTCTCATTAAGTGTCTATATGTGGAATTATTATAAAGACTAAAGAGAATGATACTTCAGATGCACCTTCTATGGGGCCTGATTCGTAGGCTGTGTTTAATAAGATTACTCATTACTGGGTTCATGGCTAGGTATGAGATGAAAGAGACAGATGAACTATGAAACTTCAGCCAGGTGGTGGTGGCGCACACCTTTAATCCCAGCACTCGGGAGGCAGAGCCAGGTGGATCTCTGTGAGTTCGAGGCCAGCCTGGTCTGCAGAGTGCGCTCCATGACAGGTACCAAAACTACACAGAGAAACCCTGTCTCGAAAAACAAACAAACAAACAAACAAACAAAAACAAAACAAAAACACCTTAAGAAACTACTCCTTCTTGGTCATTATTGAGTTAATAAGTCACATATTGGTTATTTATTCTTGTCATTAAAAGAATCATACAGTCCCAGGCATGGGTGGAGTAAGCCTCTAACCTCAGTTACCAGTGAGAGTCAGGCAGGAGAATCAAAGGTCCAAGCCTACCTGGACTAATGAGTGCATTCAAGGCCAAGTGAGGCAACCTAGTAAGAGCCTGTATCAAAATGAGAAGTAAACAAAGGGCTATTATTCAGTCATATTCAATCACTCTGTGATTCTGTCATAGAAATCTTGCCAAGCATGGTCAAGGCTGTACATTTAATCCCCAGTAACCACAAACTTCAAGGGAATTTAGATAGAGCAAACTTGTACTTTAAGCTGATGGTGGTCTACACAGTGTAATAAAAGAAGCACTTATTTTGAAATTTAAAAACCTGAAGTCATTGTTTCAAACCCAGATTCACAGTTATTAGCATGGCCTTAAGGGGATCATCTTGTGGGTATATTTTAATCTATATACACCTCAGTTATCCTTATCTGTGAAATGAGGGCTTCTGTTCTCTCAGGATTACTCTGTGCACAATGGGATGACACAGGCACTGGGAAACAGCAGAGAGTGGCAATTTGAGAGGCTATACCTCGTAATGATACCTTTTATTTTGGTTCTACCCTGCCTAACGAAGCACTTTCCAATCTTGTGTTGTGCCTTCTGAAAACAAATAAGCAATAAGGCAAATGCTATCTTCTCTACCCACAGCCCCAAAGGGTGCTCCCCCTTTCATTTCCCTTCAGCTTGGTCCCTTATCCAGTTACTGTGTTCCTCTCAGATGCAGCAGCATCCCAGGCTCAGAGACTCTCCCTGCTCTCATGTCTATTTACTCAAGATACTCCATTTTCCTTACATTCCTGTTTCATTTGGTCCACAAGACTAGACCATCACCTTTACCAGAAATCCATTCCCATTTTTAGGAGGGCCAATTAAACTTCCTTTTGGCACAAATATTGGCATATTTAAAATTCACACTTCAATTAAGATCAGGTCTGGGTTAAGTTTGCTCTAGGTTCTGAAAACACCATTTCCCAGTTTACACCATTAATCAGGCCATTTCTTTCATACTTCCTTGAATACATGTCTTAGACACACACACACACACACACACACACACACACACACACATACACACACCTCTGCCTTAGAAGCCTCAGCCAGAAAAGCAGCTGTCTGGGTGGTAAGAGGTTTCTATAAGTAGCTTATTATTAATAGACCTTTTTATTAGATAAATGATATAAATATATTCCAAGCCTTGTTGTAGCTCAGCAGTTCTCAACCTTTGGGGGCACCACCCTTCGGCAAACCTCTCTCTCTCCAAAAATATTTACATTATGATTCATTACAGTAGTAAAATTGCAGTTATGAAATAGCTGCAAGGTAACTTCATAGTTGAGGGTCACCACAACAGGAGAGACTATGTTAAATGGTCTCAGCATTAGGAAGGTTGGGAACCACTGTTCTAGTCCCTACACCATTCTCTTTCCCTACGTTGCCTTCTCAATTTTTGCCCATAATGGGTCAGTGACAAACCCACAGAAAAAGACCTGCGATGAGATCCTGAGGACGAATGCAGTACTGTGATGCTCTGTCAGCCTCACCAATGCAGCTAGATCTTAGGTTTACAAATTTTAGTACCTTATCAGGATGAGAGGAGGTAAACAGTTGTTCACATGTTTTACTCAATTCAGTTTCCCTTGGAAAGTATCACTGCTCTTTTATCGGGGTATCAGAGTTTAAGATTCTACTTTCAGAGCTTGGGAACCAAGATACTCTGAAATAGAAACACAAATTCTTTGAAATGTCAGGTCTGGGTTTGAACTTTTCTCACCAGCTCATTGACCAGCCACATCACAGGAGTGGAGTGTCAACATTTCAGCACCACAGACGAGGGCGGAGACCTCTGGAGCTTTAAACCCAAGCCAGTGTGGCACATTTCTGATGAGGTGGGCACCATAAAAAAAAAAGAGGAGGGAGGGAAGGGCATGAATCGATGTCCTTAGAGTTTGCAGAAAGTAGAGATTCAAGAGGTTATGGGGAGCCGGGCGGTGGTGGCACACACCTTTAATCCCAGCACTCGGGAGGCAGAGGCAGGAGGATCTCTGTGAGTTTGAGGCTAGCCTGGTCTACAAAGCGAGTTCCAGGACAGCCTCCAAAGCTGCACAGAGAAACCCTGTCTCGAAAAAACCAAAAAAAAAAAAAAGGCTATTGCTTAGTTGCTTATTAATGTCACTGTGGATACAGAACCAAGTGTCCCAGCACACCATCATTTGTTTGAACTGGGACAAACAACTCATACCAGCTTTTTTTTCATATCGATGACAACAGTAGTTGAAAGATGTGCATTACCAATACTACCAAGGAATGTTGCCATCTGGTCACTACCACCTAGCAAGGAAAGGAGTTCTTTCTTTATGCAAATGAACATCAATAGTCCTTATTCCTAATGTGAATGGTAAGTATGTCTCTTGAGGTAAAAGTAACTGATGTAACACAAATCCCAAGATTTCAGTAATTTACAGCAGTTGAAATTCAGTCTATAGTCAGCAGCAACCATGGAATTGGTTTTATGTGATTCAAACCCATATAAAATGTTGTATGTGACTTCCAACATCTGTATCTCTATCAGAGGGAGCCAAGAGACGGGTGGATCCACAAAGCTTACTACCCAGCCAGCCTAGCCAATTGATGAGCAGGGTTCAGTGAGAGATAATCTTAAAAGATATAGTACACCCTAGAAACCCCAGCTAAGACACTGCCCACCACCCCCAAAACTCCTTTAGGTCTGTCCAACAATCCCAGACTGCACACACTGCTCCACCACCTCTCACTCCCCCACCTGGGGTTCCATATCCTGGTCTACAACTTCAAAGAAGACCTTTGCTTTACCAGAGGCCAGGCTGGATCTAGGGACCCTAGGTAAGACACCACCAACTGCCTGCTAACACTCTTTAAAACCCACCTAGCAACCCCAGACTGCACCCCCTCCCCTGGACTCTATACTAAAGCCCACAGCCTCCATAGCCTTACAGAGGGCCAGTCTGGTCCTAGAAACCCCAGGTCAGACACTGTCCACCACCCACAAAATTACCTTTAAAGCCTGCCCAATAACCCCAGACTGCACATCCTCTGACCCTACTCACACACACACACACACACCCTCATCCCTGTATCCATATCCTTGTCTACAACTTCAGAAGAAGACTTCCACTTTACCAGAAGCCAAGCCAGATCTAGGGACCCCAGGCCCCAAAAACTCCAGAGGGGACAACAGAGCCCAGCTTCCCTACAACAGCAAGACCTAAATAATCCAACACAGCTGAAGTACAAGAAAATGACCTTAAAAATTACTTTATGAAGATGATAGAGGTCCTTAAGGAGGATATGAGCAAATTCCTTAAAGAAATTGAGGAAAAGAAAAAATTGGAAGAAAACAATAAATCCCTAAAAGAAAGAAAAACAAACAGATGAAGGAAACTGTTCAAGACCTAAAAATGGAAATAGAAGCAATAAAGAAAACACAATGGAGAGAATCCTGGAAATAGGAAATCTAAGGAAGTGAACAAGAACTACAGATGCAAGCATCACTAACCGAATACAAGAGATGGAAGAGAATATCTCAGGCATTGAAGACAAGACAGAGGAAATAGATTCACCAGTCAAAGAAAATGTTAAATCGAAAAAAATTCCTAACACAAAACATCCAGGAAACTGGGACACTATGAAAAAATCAAACATAAGCATAATAGGGATAGAAGAAGGAGAAGAAACCCAGCTCAAAAACCCAGTGAATATATTTTAACAAAATCATAAAATTTTCCCAACCTAAATAAGGACATGCCTGTGGTGATATTTTGCTTATGTTCTAACATAAAGCTTGCCCCGAGATCAGAGTGCGGAGCTAGCCACTAGAGGCCAGGCAGTGGTGGCACACACCTTTAATCCCAGCACTTGGGATCTCATGCCTTTGATCCCAGTACTTGGGAGGAGGAAACAGAAAGTGATACGGCTGGGTGGAGAGAAGAAGTGGTAAGGCAGGGTGGAGACAGGAACTCGGCTTTTCAGTCTTAGGATTCCTAGAGGTAAGAAGTCTTTCTAGTGGCTGGCTACTCTGCTTCTCTGATCTTTCAGTTTTTACCCTGATATCAGACTCTGGGTTTTTATTATTAAGACCAATTAGAATTCACACTACACATGCCTAAAAAGATGCAAGAGGCTTACAGAACACCAAATAGATTGAATCTGAAAAGAAAAATCCCCTTGCTACATAATAATCAAAACACTAAACGTACAGAACAAAGAAAGAATATTAAAAGCAGCAAGGCGAAAAGGCCAAGTAACACATAAAGGGGAGCATTTGGGGGACAGGTAAAAACCTGGTGCAAGGGAATCTCCCAGGAATCTACAACGAAGACCCCATCTTAGACTCCTAGCAATAGCAGATACATAGTCTGAACTGGCTATCTCCTGTGACCGAATGGTGCCTAGCCCAACTGTCATCAGAGAAGCATCATCCAGCAACTGATGGAAACAGATGCAAACCCACAACCAAACATTAAGCTGAGTTTGGGGAATTCTGCAGAAGAGGAGGAGAAAGGATTGTAGGAGCCAGAGGGGTCAAGGACACCGTAAGAAAATTCACACAGAATCAACTAACCTGGGCTCA
>CABHPP010140313.1:3874-15030 GCA_902168425.1 Peromyscus attwateri
CCACAACCCATACACACACAACCCATGCATACACAACCCCCCCCACACAACCCATACACACACAACCCACACATACACAACCCATACCCACACAACCCATACACTCACAACCCATACATATACAACCCCCCCCACACACACACACAACCCATACACACGCTGGCTCACTCACGGTGCTGAAGAAGAAATGAAGGCACCGCAGGGAGCCAAGTGCTCACACTTTCGCTAACTCCTCTGACCTGTTTCTCTGTAATTTTAGCTTTCCTGTCTTCACCAGTATCCCCAAGTTTCAGGATTTAATCACCTTTGCCTGCTCATAGTCCAATGAGAGGCACCAACCAGTCCAGCGTCTCCGAGTTTCTCCTCCTGGGACTCTCCAGGCAGCCCCAGCAGCAGCAGCTCCTCTTCCTGCTCTTCCTCATCATGTACCTGGCCACTGTCCTGGGAAACCTGCTCATCATCCTGGCCATCAGCACAGACTCCCGCCTGCACACCCCCATGTACTTCTTCCTCAGCAACCTGTCCTTTGTGGATGTCTGCTTCTCCTCCACCACTGTCCCCAAGGTGCTGGCCAACCACATACTCGGGAGTCAGGCCATATCCTTCTCTGGGTGCCTCACACAGATGTATTTCCTTTTCATGTTTGTGGACATGGATAATTTCCTGCTGGCTGTGATGGCCTATGACCGCTATGTGGCCATATGCCACCCCTTACACTACACAACAAAGATGACCCATCAGCTCTGTGTCCTCATGGTGGCTGGATCGTGGGTCACTGCCAATCTGAATGTCCTATTACACACCCTGCTCATGGCCAGACTCTCATTCTGTGCAGACAACATCATCCCCCACTTCTTCTGTGACATCACTCCCCTCCTGAAACTCTCCTGCTCAGACACACACCTCAATGAGCTGATGATTCTTACAGAGGGAGCTGTGATCATGGTCACCCCATTTGTCTGCATCCTGGTCTCCTACACCCGCATCACCTCTGCTGTCCTGAGAGTCTCATCCTCAAGGGGAAGATGGAAAGCCTTCTCCACCTGCGGCTCCCACCTGGCTGTGGTCTGCCTCTTCTATGGCACCATCATCGCTGTGTATTTCAACCCCTTATCAGCACATTCATCTGAGAAGGACACGGCAGCCACCGTGCTGTACACAGTGGTGACCCCCATGCTGAACCCTTTCATCTACAGCCTGAGGAACAGGGACCTGACAGGGGCTTTACGCAAAGTGGTCCAGAGAAGGACTTCTTCTGTTTAATGAGAAGATTGGGACTGATCCTTGTTCCCTATCACGTTTCCAAGTTGAGCACAATTCAGCAACTGGACTGTGTTAGGCTCAGTCAAAAACAATTGTTTCGTGCTTGTTTCATTCACCAGGTGCATGAATGTGTTTACCAAATAATGGGACTTGATCTTGCTTTTTGTTTGTTTCTGGGATTCTAGGGATGGAACCCAGGGCTTTGCACATGCTAGGTCAGAGCTCTACCACTGAAATACATTCTGTAGCATTCATACTAAACTTTAAAATTATTTTGTGTGCCAGTCAACTTGTTACTTTTTGTCTGTCTGTCTGTCTGTCTCTCTATGCTTCATGTTCATATGTTTGGTATATGTTTGTGAATGTGTGAACTAAGGACAGAGGTCAATCTTGGATGTCATTTCTCAGGAGCCGTACACCTTATTTTTGAGACAATGTCACTCATGGGACCTTAGGCTCATTAATTAGGCTCGACTGGCTGGCCTGTGCGCCCCTGGAATCCACTTGGTTTCATGCCCTCAGCCCTGGGATTACAAACATACTCAACTGTGTCTTGCTTCTGCGTTGGTTCTGAGGATTAAACTCAGCCCCTTGTGCTTGGAAGGCAAGAACCTGACAGACCGAACTACCTCCTGTCTGAAATAAGATTTACTTTTGAGCTAAGTATGGTGCCGTATGCAGAGGCAGGTGGGGCTCTGTGAGTTTGAGGCCCCCTGGTCTATATAGAGAGTCCTAGGCCAGCCAAGGCTACACAGTAAGACCTTGTCTCAAATATAAACAAGAAAAAAATGTTTAAATGTTTTTGTTTTTATTTAAATGTATTTGTGTGTGTGTGTGTGTGTGTGTGTGTGTGTGTGTGTGTCATGGCCTGTAATGTGGAAGTCAGAAGACAATTTGCAAGAGTGAGTTACCTCTTTTCAACTGTGTGGGTTTCAGGAATTCAACTCACAGAGTCAAGCCTTGTGGTGAGTGCCTTTATCCACTGAGCCATCTTACCTGCCTCTAAGAGATGTTCCTGTTTTAAGAGTCTGTAGGAAGATACGTGTAACATACGCATTTGAACATTGTGATCGCCTAGGAACCCATTATAGTGTAAAATCTCAGTATTGAACAAGTAAGCTAGAGCTCTGGAGGGTGGGGTAACAGTGAGATTAAGAAAACATCTGAGGTGTTTCTAATGAGAAATCTCCTTTATGTGTCCTCCATTATGGTCTTCCTAGAGGTTGGGCCACAAAATCACCTTTTGTGAACTATGACTATTACTGTCAATAAAAGCGTTTCAGAAGCCTCAGAGGAGACACATCTTCAGGCCCCCAGAGATGAGGAGAACAAAAATCTGGGACCCTTTAGGAGCGTCCCGATGGGCTGTATAACCTTAGGAGTGTACGTAGCTGAGGTCATGTGTGTGGCACGTGGTAAAGAAACCAACATTCAATGTTCCCTCTGCTCAGACCCGATGCCAGGCCTCTTCCTGTTCCCTTGTGGACCAAGTCCCACTTCCCCACAAAGCCTCTGCTTTTGTGTTCTCAGATCCATTATTTTTAGAGTTATCCAGTCCTTTCCAGAAGACTTCAGCAGCTGGGCGGTGGTGGCGCACGCCTTTAATCCCAACACTCTGGAGGCAGAGCCAGGCGGATCTCTGTGAGTTCGAAGCTAGCCTGGTCTACAGAGCGAGTTCCAGGACAGACACCAAAATTACACAGAGAAACCCTGTCTTGAAAAACGAGAGAGAGAGAGAGAGAGAGAGAGAGAGAGAGAGAGAGAGAGAGAGGAAATGGTGGTGATGGTAAACAGATGGAAGAGCATGGCCTGAGCTTTCCTTTGCTTTTATGCTGGGGACATTGTGGAGGGCTGCACATTCCTCCGCAAACACTCTGCCTCTGAGCTGCATCTCCTGCCCCCTTCACAGCTCCTGAGAACGTTCACCGAAAGAGCTTTTTCAGAAAATGAAGACCCTTATAAAGAGGAAAGAAGAAACATTAAGGTCCCAGAGCCGAGTGGCCCGACCTGTGTGTCTTCTCATGGCACTCTTCCTCCTTTGCACAGATGTTACTCAAACGTCTGATAAGTAAGATTAAGTTTCTTCAAACACGTGTTTCTTTGAGGATGACGATGATGTCCGTGTGACGCATGTTGATGTATATAATATATATGATCTTGAAACGTTTGGAGGAGAAACAAAAGCAAAAGGCATCACTTAAAATCTGCAGTCCCCATCACCCCGGTTTGAACTCTCTCCTATTGTCCTAAAATAATTCTGAGTGTGGAATAACTTCTGCGCCTACTTACTTTTTCATCTAACATTGTTATTATTTATTTATTTTAATAAGATGTTTTGAGGACTTATTTATTTTATTTGTACAAGTGTTTTGCCTGAATATATATATGTGTACCACGTGTGTCTGGTGCCAGGGAGGCCTGGAACTGGAGTTACAGGCTGTTGTGAGCCACCATGTGGGTCTGGGAGTTGAAGCCAGGTCCTCTACAAGAGCAAGTGTTCTAACCACTGAGCCATCCCCTAGCCCACATCTAACTTTCTGACTGTAGTGAGATCTGATCTGTGAGAGCAGCTAAGCCCGGATGACTGACTGACACTCCGGCGTTGCTCAAAACCGAGGGCCTTGCGTGTGCTGAGCATTCTCCCCACGACTTACATTCCAGCCCACTTTTATAGTTATCCTTTGAAAGCGTTACTTTCTCTCTCCATCCGGCTCTCAGTGGGATTTGCTAGACATTCCAGGCTGCCCTTAAACTACCAATTCTCTTCCTTAGCCGCCTGATTACTGGGATTGCAGGTGTGTGCCATGACATGAGACTTCGGTATTTGCCTTAAAAAAAAAAAAAAAAGGTGTGTAGTCCACACCTGTAATCCCAGCACTCAGGAGGCAAACGGAAAGATCAAGAGTTTATGCCAGCCTCAGCTATATCAAAAGTTTGAGGCTACTTCTGCTACACAAGATCCTGTTTCAAAATATTTGTAAAATGTAATCAATGCAGTCCAGGTCTGTCATTTCTGAAAGGCCCTGTTGTTGTTAGTTTTTGCAATAAACTGACATATAGACCTCTCTTCTTCACTGCCCTGTAAAACAATGTCTCCACATCTGTTGTGGCTTCTGGCAAATGCTTGCCCTTCCTGACCCTTGACCTTCACGAGTTACCAAGGGAAGACGTGTTGTGGGGTGTGCCGTTCTGCCTGCTGACACTCTCCAGTAGGAACTACGGGAGTTACCGGGAGGCAGACCTTGCTTGCCTGCTGAGACCCAAGAAGAACACAAGAGTGAGTATGAGAGGCAGCAGCTGGTGCCAAGAACTGGTGACCCACAGTTGACATGCAGGCCATTGACCAGAAGAGGCCAGAAGTAATTGCTCCTTAGAGCCACCGTGGCTGGGCGCCTCGATGATTGTTACTACGGGAAATGACAGAGTCCACCCTATTTTTATTTATTTATTTATTTATTTATTTATTTATTTATTTATTATGTATACAATGTTCTGCCTGCATGTATGACTGCAGGCCAGAAGAGGGCACCAGATCTCATTACAGATGGTTGTGAGCCACCATGTGGTTGCTGGGAATTGAACTCAGGACCTCTGGAAGAGTAGCCAGTGTTCTTAACCTCTGAGCCATCTCTCCAGGCCGAGTTCACCCTATTTTGTTTTGAGATGTGGTTTTTCTATGGATATCGCTGCCCCGGGGGACCAGCCTCCAAACAGCACAGGGCTCAAAGGGAAACCCACAGCATCGGTGCGTACTGGACTTTTCTATCTGAGAGGGTTAGGGGAAAAGACACTCACATACTCTCTTGACAGTTTCCCTCAGACCTTTCTGTATTCTTTTTTTGCATTCTCTATTCTTTATTCTCCTGGTGATTTCCTTCTCTCATTCTTGATGGTTTCCTTCTAGCTCTATCTTTTTTCCTGATGTTTCCAGTATAGCTCCTTCTAACTCTCTCATTCCTGATGTTTTCATGGTAACCCATTTTAACTCTCTCTAATTCTATCTCTATTCTGTCCCTTACAGCTTATATACCCCAGCAAAATCTTTCAGGCAATATAAAAATTACAAAGTGGTTATATTCTGTCTTTCAAATGAATGATTACAATGAATACAAAACAAACAGTAAAAAACAGCATGTTTTCCAGATCCCTTACATGATTAAACATTTTATATATTACAGGTGAAAAGCAAATTATCTTAAGAACCCACATACATTCATACCCAAGCAACTTGTCATAGGTTAACTGTGTGGGCAAGCAGGGTATTCTTCTCAGTCAGGTCTTTTACCGGCAGGCTGCGTTTTGCAGTTACAAAGAAAGAGCCAATTACTTTATTACTTATCTTGAAAGGTAATCTTATAAGGAATCTTAAAGGAATCACAAACCTAAACTTTTATATATGAAAAAGAATCAGGGAGCAGTGTGAAGAATCAGCGAAAACGACCCCTGGATGGACGCCCCCCACTGCCGCGCCATGCCCAAAAGAAAGGCTGAAGGGGATACAAAAGGAGATAAAGCCAAGGAGCCACAGAGAAGATCTGTAAGGTTGTCTGCTAAACCTGCTCCTCCAAAGCCAGAGTGATATGAATTTACAACATGCCCCAAGGTTGGGCATGGTCCAGCATGCCCGGTGGGATCTAGTTACTTCCGCAGTGGCTTTATGCGGTTGTGTAAAGCACGCAATGCAACCACGTGATCTATGCGCATGCGTAGAATAGCCACATGGGCCTGTGTGCGCAGGTGCGGCCCAGACTTTATAAGCCAGCGCCATGATTCCCAGGCCCCTTCACTCACGTGTCTTTCTGCAGGCCTGTGCACATCTGTCCCTCTCCCTTATCTTAATAAAACTCTTGTTAGTGGATTCTGTCATGTTTCGTGACTTTTCCTCGCAGGGTAAGAGCGCCACAAAAACCAACACAGAGCCCAAGCCTAAAAAGGCCCCTGCAAAGAAGGGAGAGAAGGTCCCAAGGGGAAGAAGGGGAAGCGGATGCTGGTAAGGATGCGAATAATCCTGCAGAAAATGGAGACGCCAAAACAGAGCAGGCACAGAAAGCTGACGGTGCTGGAGACGCCAAGTGAAGTGTGTGCATCTTTGATAACCGTGCACTTCTGGGGACTGCACAGTTTGATATGCTATTTTTATCAAGTCTTATAAAAATGCAGAATTTTGTTTTACTTTATTTTTTTTTAAGCTATGTTGTTAACACACAGAACACTTCATTGTTTCGGGGAAGGAAGGAACATGTGTCACTAACAAAATGTCTCTCAAGCTGGACTGATGATAGTTGATGTTGGAAAACATCTTTCCCTACTAATTTTGAAAGACTCCTCTTGGCTCCCAGGAGAGACGTCCTGGTGTTGACATATGTGGCCACCATGGCACAAAACGCCTTGTGTGGGAAACTCTAAATTCATTTCTGTGTCTTCCTCCCCTGTACCATCAACATAGACTTAACTCCCTTCAAACCAGACACCTGTTAGAACCTGACCCCCAAAATTGGTTTTGCCAGTCTATCAGGCAATCTGGACTTTGCAGTGGTATCGTTGAGAATCCTCAAAAGAGCAGTGGTTCCTTTTATAAAAAATTGTGGATCTTCAGACTGATAATTCTGCAGTGTTCGTTTGGTTTCCTGAAAGTCAGGGTCGGCTTGTGAAAAGTTGTTAAAAAACATCCTCAGTGTAAACTGTCAGCCCTCACTCTAAGCTCTCTGCCTTTTCAAAGCATGGAATGAAGACTCATCGGGTTTTATAGTGGCTTTCTGATTTTGGTAGTCTATACAAGAAGGGAGTTTGGAAGTTCTTGTATACTGTTAATGATTATCTGCCCATGTCCTACCTGGAAAACCGTGATTGTTTATGGAAAGTATCTTTAATAAAGCTGGATACAATTTGGCTTGGAAAAAAAAAAAGAATCAGTCAGCTCTACTTTATTATTTATTTATTTATTTATTTATTTATTTATTTTGTTCTTTTGAGACAGGGTTTCTCTGTGTAGTTTTGGTGCCTTTCCTGGAACTCGATCTGTAGACCAGGCTGGCCTCGAACTCACAGAGATTCACCTGGCTCTGCCTCCCAAGTGCTGGGATTAAAGGCGTGCGCCACCACCGCCTGGCCAATCAGCTCTACTTTAAATCTTTATGGTACATACCTACTCATCAGTACTTTTTTTTAAATTAAAAAAAAATTTTTTTTGAGACAGGGTTTCTCTGTGTAGCCCTGGCTGTCCTGGAACTCACTTTGTAGACCAGGCTGGCCTCGAACTCACAGAGATCTACCTGCCTCTGCCTCCTGAGTGCTGAGGTTAATTAAGGCATGTGCCACCATAGCCCGTTAATAGTTTTTTTTTTTTTTAATATTAGGAGATTGAGAGCAGAAATGGGTATAAGGAATTAGTCATCACCTTTGATCACCAACCAAATCTAGAAAGGAAAGAACGTCAGCTATCAACAATCGGGCTGCTTTGTATTTCTGACCCTAACCTAATGGATCTATAACTCAGCTATGTGTCCTTGTGAACTTGAGATTGTTTTCTGGGGCTATTCATCTTAAAACTATTACCAAAGAGTTTTGCCAACAGATTCGAAGCAACTCGGATGTGCCATACTAAGAAGAGGTAACCAAGTCACGTGGCAGAACATAGATTAAAAAATATGGGTTAATTAAGTTATAAGAGCTAGTTGGGAAAAAGCCTAACATGAGGCCAAACTTTCATAATTACTAGTTAGTCTCTGAGTCATTATTTGTCGACTGGTAGTCCAAAGATAGTCCCACAAGAAAGCTCGTCACAGTCTGTACACAGGGCCGTTTCCTCAACAAAAATGTGCTGAATATCAACTGACTCTCAGGCCCCGTGCTGATGCAGGGGATACCAAGAAAGGGCTGGAACTCAGGGCCTAGCTGACAGGCTCGCATACACAGAGACACATAAGGAATTGTCTCTGGAGTTTACTGAGGCAGACAGAGAAGCCAGTGGGATGAGAGATCAGTTGTTTGTGGTGAGGCAGAGGGGCAGCAGTGGCCGTGGAGGCAGGAAAAGCTTCAGCGATGACTAGTTCTCCCAGTTGATGGTGAATCTTCATCGTTTAAGTAGGTAGCTCTTGCTACAAGAGACTCATTTTTATGCTTTGTTCTAATCGAGTTAGAGTACTCAACATTCTGATTGTATTCTTTGACACATTAGGGATGTGCTTTGTGATATCTCCCTTTATTAATGAATGCAATGAATTTATAACATTCAGATTATTGGATTTTATAATTCATCCTATTCCACTGTATTTTAAAATTGGCCACATTTAAAAAAATGTTTGGCTTTTATGAGATTTGATTGAATTTAGTAAACTTATATCCCCTAAACATTTATTTTTAAGTCAGGTATATCATTACACTCATTCCCAGTCAGTAGATATCTGGCTTAGTGTGTCAGTCCTCTGAAATTCCTAGTTCTTCCTGGGTTAGCCCCACCCTTCATACACTGGTTTATGACTTCTAGCCATTTTCTTTCTTTTCATTAAAATTAATTTATTTAATGCCTGTGTCCCACATGTGTGCCTGGTGCCCATGGAGACCAGAAGACAGCATTGGATCCTCTGGGACTAGAGTTACAGATAGTGATAAGCGACCCAGTGGGCACTGGGAATCAAGCCCAGGTCATCTGGAAGAGTACTCAGTGCCCTTAACCACTGAGCCATCTTGCCTTGCTTTCCTATAGTAAGAGAACTACAGTATCAGTCACGAGTTATTTTAGGTTTTGAAATTTGTTTTCCTAATCTTTCATAGTTTTGTAGCCTACAGGTGATTTGACAACAGTCTTTAATCTGTTTTAATTTTACTGACCTGCTTTTTAATTTAATTTTACTGACCTGCTTTCCTGGAGCCCTCTCAAAGCATTTAATGTCATTTTCCTAATTTGAAGTTGTTTTGTTGTTGTTGAGGGTTTCTTTGTGTTCATATTTCACTGTATAAAATAATAACACAAACATGTTTTAGAACAAATAAATGACTGTACACACACACACACACACACACACACACACACACTATTATCAAAGCATCTGATCTAACCTGAAGTTATTTTAAGACTTTATTTCAGCTGATGGTGCACACTGAAACCTGTGACTGGGTCTTTCAGCATTAGGAGAATTAGAGCCAGCCTGGCTCCTGAGACTCAAATTATTTTCCTTAATCATTAACCTGAACTGTGATCTATGCAGCTCCTTAGGTAAAACTCATAGACCTTAGCTGTATAACATTTCCTTGTATTTATTTTTATTTATCAAAATTCTGTATAAGCTAACATTATTATTATCAATGAGACAATATAGCTTAAGGAGGAATCATCTTCATAACAATCCACAGGCAAAAATGCCCAGTAGAACAGGATGTATCCATGAGATAAACACACTACATTACAGGCAGTGGGGATCTCCCCACACCCATTCACACCATGTCTGATACCAGAGAAAGATGGCAGCAGCAAACGTGTAAAGGCACAGCAGAAACAAAAGACATTCTGGGGTGTGTGGTCTTGGGGCCTTTCCTTGTTCAGGGAGTTTCCTTCTGGTGGGAGAGAGAGAGAATACATATGTTCAATGGTTGGTTCTGTTTTCCTGGAGGGCTGTTCAACCCAGTCTCAAAGAGCATTGATTTGGTAACCAGATCCGGGTAATGGAACCAAGTGGCGTTGCCGCCGTTTGCTGTTCTGAGGCGACTGTCACGAACATGGGTTGCTGCCCCGGCCCCACTGCTCCCAGCCTGTGAACGGTGCGCCTGGGAATGCTAATACAATTTGTTTATCAGCTATTAATCCACTGGTGAATCAAGATTAATTTATTAAAGCTCTGTTGGGAATTTGGAGAAGGCTCAGTGTACAGGCATTTACCATGCAAGTGTAAGGACTGCGTCCAGATCCCTAAACCCATGTGAAAACCGGGCTGGAATGGTGGCCATCTGTAATCCTAATCCTAGGGAGCCAGGGACGGGGATCCCTGTGGCAAGCTGGTTAGTTAAACTAGAAATGGTGATAGCTGGCTTCAGCAAGAAACCTTGCCTAAACTAAAAGGTGGAGAGCAACTGAGGAAGACATCTGATGTGATGGTTTGAGTGAGGATGGCTCCCATAGGCTCATGTATTTGAATGTCTAATTGCTAGGGACAGATTAAGAGGTGTGGCCTTGTCAGAGTAGGTGTAACCTTGTTGGGGGAGGTGTATCACTGGGGGTGGGCTTTGAGGTTTCAAAAGTCTTCACCAGGTTCCCTCTCTCTCCCTCTCTCTCTCTTCGCCCCCTCTCTGCCTGCTATCTGCAGATCAGGATGTAAAGCTCTCATCTACTGCCCCAGCACCATGCCAGTCTGCTTCCTGCCATGATGATCAAGCACTAACCCTCTAAAACTGCAAGCAAGGCTCCAATTAAATGCTTTCTTTTATAAGAGCAGCCTCGGCCATGGTCTCTCTTCACAGCAATATCTCAGTAACAGGGACACCTGACATCAACTTGGGGCCTCCACATGCATGTGCACCCCCCAAATACATACACATATATGTGCTAACTCCAACATGAATATGCACCCACCCCAACACACATACATATCCCCTGTACACACACACACACACACACACACACACACACACACACACGTCCCAACACATATACACACCCCTTGTATATACACATACAAACACACACACTCAAATACACACACATACACACACAGAAACAACCCCACATATGCACACATGCACAAACACATACACATACAAACACACACATATACATAAGCACACATATGCACATACAAACACATATACTTGTACATACAACCACCCATGCCCAAATACAACATGAATTCTTCCTGTTATAAACTACCCACATACACACATGAATTCTTCCTGTTATAAAC
>CABHPP010140314.1:0-24306 GCA_902168425.1 Peromyscus attwateri
AAACCCTTTTATTATCAGACTTTTGAGCACCCTGATTTATTTTAGGGACACACAATTGTCTTTTATAGCCCCAGGCCGTGATTGCTGCTTTAGTGAACACTCCTTTTCTTCCCATATCGAAAGTCACAAGACCTTAACCATCAAAGAACTTTTATATATTTTACATTTAAGAATGAGGAACTATGTTGACCAGAATCCCTGGTTACAGGTGTGGGGTTTATGAAGTAGTAACTTCTCAGGGATGACAAGGTTGAGACTCAACTGTTTTACTGACATTATCAAACTGAAAGTGCATTATAGGCCAGAGAATCTCCTAATCTCTTGCATGAGTTGTGGAAATGACAGAGCCAGGGATATGATACGCCCCAAATTCAAATTTCTGATACTGTGTAAAGAGGTGATTAGGGGAACTTTGGAGAAATGTGTGCATCTTCCTTTATTCACCCACACTTCCATAAGGCATTTCCTCTTTGTTACCCTACTCATTTTCTTCACTGTTTCACAAAGAACCTTGGAGGGTGATGGTATTTGTACCCATCTCCTCTAACCCGCCATTATGTTCACTGTGCCCCTGAAACAGACTCAGGTGCACCTGACTGAGGGAAGAGGCTGCCGCAGCATCTGTTGTCTGTGCCTTGGTGCTTCTTCCTGGTGCTCCCTGTTAGCACTTCAGAAATATGAGCAGACTCAGTGCCATACAACTCTTCTTAGTGCCTGGATCCCCAAGGTCTTCATGGTGTCTCCATGCTTGTATGGCAGGTCCCAAGGTTCGATTCAGAGCAGCAAAACCCAACCCAACCCAAACCAAACCCCTACACACACAGCAAGTTGATGCTCCTCGTCTGTTGCCTATTTCTGTTTCCTCTTTCAAAATCCTCTGACCCCACCCCCTTTATTCTGTCACTATTCCTCCCACATTGACTGTGTTCCATGGGACACCACTGCAAGGTGTTTGTGCTTCCATTCACTGCTGGTCCCCGTCACTGTCCTTCAGGGACCTGTGGGAGGACAGTGGTGACAGAAGCCAGGCTCTTGTCCTCTTGGACATCACATCACACCCTTGACCATTCCTGGCTACTTTACGTTATGTCGGTAGATCTGGCATCATATCTGCAGGGAATGCATGGACTTGGCTGGGAAGCAAAGGAAAGGCCCCTTCAAGGATTTGCTTTTGCAGTGCTCTGAAAGAAACGTGCTGTTCTTCACAGCCAGGTTCTGGAAACAGTGAGGTGTAGATGACATTTCTTTTAAGCAATATGCAAAGTTTCCCCCAGAGAAAAGAGATTAGAAGACAACATTAATTATTTTCAAGACTATGAGTCTTGATTTCTACTAATTGCTTAGATTTGCCACCTGCCTGTTCTGACTGGTGACATTCCATTTGTGGGAATCCAAACCTACAGAGAGAGAAGTCTATCCTTTGGAAAATGCCTGCTGGAGCCTTCTAAAAGGTCTAAAGAAGGCAAAGCAAGGACTCAACATCTCCAATATGGAAGTATGAGCCTACAGCCATATGCAACCGTGTCTCACCAGCAGTGAAACTCAGGAAGTCCATTCCACTGTGCCCAAAGCAGTAGAATGCTCCCTGGAGCCATACTCTAGGTTTGGACTTCTTCCCATCTTTGCCAGCATTTGTCTCTATCTTCTGTGAGCCACCTCACCTCTCCACGCCTTGGGGCTTTGGCTGTATTTGAACACTTTTCAACTAACAGGCACCTCTACCTCTGCCCTCTAATCCCTAAGGTTCATACAATATTGTTAGCATGACCTAGAATCTAGACCACGCCTAGGAACACTTATTCCAGGGGCTAACTTTGCCTCTCCTTCCTTCCCTTCTGGATTTTCAAGGCCTTTTGTGGCAGACCCATTGCCTAGATGACTCCAGAGCTCCTCATCTCCCTATGCTCTGTGGCCTCAAAGGCTTTGGCGTGAGGGTGATGTTAGGTCTCAAACCAGGGGCAAAAGGCTAAGAGGTGCCTATTAACACACCCCAGCATCCCTCAGTCCCTACCTGTTACAGGATCCTGCTGGCTGGCATACCCCACCCCCTATCCTAAACTCTCCAGTCCAGGGACTGGGCTGCCCTTCCCCCAGAGGCTCTTCTCTGTATAATCCTGCTGTTTTGGCCATGCCAGTCCTTTTTAACCCTTTTGATCTCTTGGACAGCCTCTTGACCCAGACTACCTCTCTTGGTTGGTGGCTCCTCTCTTGCCCTCCTTCCCCATCTCTTCCTACATGGCCCAGCTTAGTCTAACCATATTTACTCTAGACTCTTCCAGATGCTTCAATCTGTGCTCTCCCTTTTATCTACAATAAACCTTCTCCTCCACCGTACCTAGGAACAGTCATGTCCTCCTTTTATTTCTTTTTTTTTTTCATTCAGATAAGTGTGGTGGTTTGAATGAGGAATGTCCCCCACAGGCTTCCGTACTTGAGCACTTGGTCCCCAGCTGATGCCGTTGCTTGAGAAGGTCATGGGATCTTGCTGGAGGAAGTGCATCACTAGGGATGGGCATTGGGAGTTTATAGCATGGCTCTACTTCATGCTTTCGCTGTCTTTGTCTCCCCCTCCACCCCCCATCTCTTTGTCTCTTTTTCTCTGCTTTCTGTGTTGGGGTGAAATGTGATCTCTGTGCTTCTGAGTGCCAGGCTGGTCTCAGGTTTCTGTTGGCATGCCTTCCTTGCTATGATGAACCTCTGGAATGGTAAACTAAAATGAACTCCTTTCTCCTGGAAATTGCTTCTGGTCATGGTATTTTATCACAGCAACATAAAAATCACTGAGAGAATGGATAAGATGGGTGCAATTGTAACACACCCACTTACTCCTACCCCTAGGTAACACATATTATCTTAGCTCATTGTGGTGGTTTGAATAGGAATGGCCACCACGGGCTAATATATTTGAATGCTTGGTTATGGGGGGGGGTGCTACTTGACAAGGATTAGGTGTGGCCTTTTTGGAGAAAGGATAGCTTTCTTGGAGAAAGTGTGTCACTGGCAGTGGGCTTGGGATTTCAAATGCTCATTCCAGGCCTTGTATCTCTTCCTTCCTGCTGCCTGCTGATCCAAATGTAGAACTTTCAGCTCCTCCAGCCCTATGTCTGCCTGCATGCCACTGTGCTTCCCACCATGCTGATAATGGACTAAACTTCTGAAACCGTAAGCAAGCCCCAATTAAATGCTTTCCTTTATAAGGGTTGCCACTAAGGTTACGATGTCTCTTCACAGCACAGAACACTGAATAAGACAGAAGTTGGGACCAGGTATTGCCGTGCCAGGCCTGACCATGCTGTTTTTTGGTAAAATGTAGACTTTGGGATTTTGGATTAGGAAAGCCATTGATGCTTTAAGTGGGACTTAGTGGGCCACACTAAGAGGAGCATAGAAGACAGTGGTGCTGAGAGCAATGTAGGTTATGATGGCTTGGCTCAAGATGATTCAGAGGAGAAGAACATTAATAGATGGCCTAGAGATTGTACTTGTGATACTTTGGTAAAGAGTTTGGCTGCTTTTTGCCCTTGTCCAAAAAAAATCTACCTGAGGCTAAATTGAAGAGTTTTGGATTAATGGCATTGGCAGAGGAGATGTCAAGGCAGCATAGTATTGACTCTGTTGTGTGACTGTTAGTGGTTACTCTTATGCAGAATTTATAATGAAAAGAAGCAACCAAGGAAAAATATAAAATGTACAGTTTGAGGAGAAAATGGGCACCAGGAAGTGTAATGGAGCTAAATCCAGGGCTCAAGGAGATAAAAAGTTCAAAGAAAAGCCTGGTCCTAAATGGAATAAAGGGAGTGGTGACCTCAGGGTACGACCCCACCCAGTAAGCTTCCAACTGGTGAAAAGAAATTTTTAAAAAGCTTAAGCAGTGAAGGAAACCATCGAAACAGACACAGAAAGCTGATATAGTTGCAATTAAACTAAGTGGCCATGTCCCAGCCCTAGTAAGTAGCAGAACTTGGCAGTATTGGCCACATGGTTCTTGTTTTAGAGTCAAGGATACAAGAAAAGGGTTATGGAATCTTTCTCTGTGACCTAACTAGGGAAAGCCCCTGAGGCCAGGCGTGTGTCAGGGGTGTCCCTGTATAGAAGCCCAAAGAGGCCTTTTCATGAAGCTGTGAAGGTAAAGCCTGGATTGCCTTGGAGACCCCAAGATATTGGAGATGCCAGAGCCATTGGGTACCTGATGAGGGGATCTGCAGATCAGGCGTAGAACCAACCTAAGGGAGAAGTGTGTTGCTGTCAACAAAGCTGAAAGGAGTTGGAGACCTGAAGACTGCTTTGACATCAGACATGAGATGCAGAATTTGGAGACCTCCTGGTTTTAGGTCTTGCTTTGTTCCAGTATTTCCTCACTATGCTCCTTTTGGGAATGGTAATGTATATTCTGTACCATTGTGTGTTGGAAGTATGTGATCTGCTTTTTGATTTTGCAGGGGGTTACAGTTAAGAGTTTGCCATGAATCTCCAAAGAGACTTTGAACTTTAAACTTTTAAACAATGTTGAGACTGTGATAAATTATGAATGGGGACTTTTGAAGTTGTACTGAATGTATTTATGCATTATACTATAGCTACAAGCCTGTGGTGGCCAGGGAATGAAATGTGGTGGTTTGAATAGGAATGGCCCCCATAGGCCATATATTTGAAAGCTTGATCATTAGGGAGTGATGCTACTTGACAGGGATTAGGAGGTGTGGCCTTGTTGGAGTAGGTGTGGCCTTGTTGGAGTAAGTGTGGCCTTGTTGGAGTAGGTGTGGCCTTGTTGGAGTAGGTGTGGCCTTATTGGAGGAAGTGTGGCCTTGTTGGAAGAAGTGTATCACTGTGGGTGGGTTTTGAGATTTCAAATGCTCAAGCCAGTCCCAGTGTCTTCTTCCTTCCTGCTGCTTGTGGATCCAGATGCAGAACTCTCAGCACCTGCAGCACCATGTCTGCTTGCATGCTGCCATACTTCCCACCATGCTGACAATGGACTAAACCTCTGAAACTGTAAGCCAGCCCCAATTAAATGTTTTCCTTTAGAAGGGTTGCTGTAGTCATGGTGTCTCTTCACAGCATAACACTGACCAAGACACTCATTTTCTCATTTATTCTACTTGTATTTATCACTCCACTACATGGATACAATGGACTAGTCAGGTGAATGAGCATCTGAGGAAATTTGAAGCAGTGCAAATGTAACCTTTCCAAAACACACTTAATAATAATGCCTCAATTTATATTTACAAAGCATGAGACAAACTGGGTTTTGTCTTTGTCTAGCATATCAACTATAAGAATCTCAAGTACAATATATGATGAGCACTCGATGGGGGAAATTCAGCCACTAATTCAGAGCCAAGTCACAAGAGTGACCTTTAAAAGGGAATCTAATGGCCAGAAAGGTGGTAGGAACTTAGCATACAAAGAATAAGGTGCAAGGCAGGGTGGGGAGTGCTCCATACAAAAAGGCAGCACCAAGAGGGGTTGATGGAAAGGTGAGGACAGCCCTACTTGGGAGACTGAAATGATGATGTCTGAATACAGAAGTCATGGATTGTGATCCGGAAGAGTAAGCCAAGAAAACACTTTCTCCCCATGTTGCTTTCATCAGAATATTTTATCACAGTGCCAGACAGAAAACTAGAACACCGGCAGCCAGAAAGACTGCTCCAGTTACCACAGGACCATGGAGGAAGATGTAGAGGGGAGAAGCTGCCAATCTTCCTTGTTAAGTCTAGATGATATATTTAATGATTTAGATTGGCTTACAGGATGTGGCACAGTGTAAATGGATTTTTCTTTGGGCCACCAGCTCACAAAAAAAAATGACATGGAGACTTATTATGAAAGATTGGCCTTAGCTTAGGCTTGTTTCTAGCTAGCTCTTATAACTTAAATTAACCCGTATTTTTAAATATCTGTTCTTCCACATGCTTGTTACCTCATCTCCATTATGCCCATCCTGGTTATTCCAACTCTGGCTGGAGACTCTGCCTTCTTCCCAGTATCCTCTCTGCCCAGAAATCCTGCCTAGCTACTGGCCATTCAGTTTTTAATTAAACCAATCAGAGTGACACATCTTCACAGTGTACAAAAAGATGATCCCACAACAGTATGGGCAGTCCAGTAATAGCTGTTTCACACTGGAGAGGCCAGGAATCTAGTAGTTGCTTAGGCCCCAAGGCTGGATATCTGAGTGGTTCCAATCTGGTGCTAGAGGTCTGGAGGGTTCCTGGACAGCTACTGATCTTGGTCTATACTGGAATCCTGAAGAAGCTGGTTCTAATACTGGTGAAGGAATGCTGCAGCAACAGAATAATGAACTTGCCAGAGCAAGAGCAAGCAGGCTACAAGCAAACCTTCCTTCTTTGTCCTTTTACCCAGGCTGACACTAGAAGGAACTATTCACATTTACCTTGGGTCTCCCTCCTTCAAAAAGTCTCATCAAGAAAATCCCTCGCAGGAGTGCCTGGCAGCTTGGGCTTTAGTTGATTCAAGATGCAGTCAAGGTGACAACCCAGATTAGCCATCACAGGCATAACGCTTGGTTTCAGTGTCATTTCTAAGTCCCAAGTGAGCCTACCCTGGCCCCTTGCTTTCTCTTATCTTCCTCTCCCTCAGTCTGGTGCCATAACGCATTCTGGATAGCTTGAAAAACAGAAATGTATTTATTGCCTCAGAAAGATCAAGGTGTCCGCAGGGTTGGTCTCTGTCAAGGCTCTCTCCTTGGCATTTAGCTGAGCATCCTTGCTGTGCCCTGGCACAGACTTCTCTCCTGGTGTCTCAGCATGATCTAACCTCCTTTTCTCCCAAGGACACCCCAGGACCCACTTAAGGGCTTCATCTTAACTAACTCACCTCTTTGACGGCTTTCTTTCCATTCTGAGGTGGTGGGAATTAAGGATTCAATATATAAAGGGATGAGAGGTTCAGCAAGTTGGCACGTAATTTTCCACTTTCCTTTCATGCCTTCTTTGGTGTTACTACCATGCTGAAAGTAGAAATAGCTAAGCCTGTTTGGAAATGCATGCTTCTCTCAATTTTGATTCCCTTCTCTATGGCCTGATTCCTTGGGTTTGATCCTTATTTCCTACTAATTAATTACATATTACATGGACCAATTATTTGTGGGAAAGGCTAGACTATTTTTTTTTCTACACTAGGTTCTACACTTTTTTTCCCATAGCAAAAGAGCTTCTGAATTCTATGCTCTGCTACATTCAGTCTTAGTTCTTTGTTTTATTGTCTCTCATCTTTACACTCCAGTGAGAGTCTTACTTTCTGGGTAGGCTTATGCTTTTCATGCTGCCTTGAAAAACTTCCAAGTGAATCTATATCTTTCCTTTCCTTTCTCCCTTCAAAATCATTGCTTAAACCCACCAGGATCTGGAAAAGCTCATTGCATTAATGTTCTTCCGATATTTCCTGTCATCAGCCAAACTGAACCGGCTGATACATTTCTATCACAGTCTCTTTAAGGCCAGGATTTCATTTCACTCCCTTGCTTTTGTCCACCGTGTTTTAGTAGCACAAAAGGGCCACCTATCCCTGGCACCCCATGAATAAATGAAATCGCACACCGTAATAACGACAATAGGGCACTGGCCCCTCCACCTGCCTACAGAGTGAACCTGCTCTTTGGACTATTTTGCAAAATCATAATGACTCACCAGAGGTTTCTTTCCACCTCCCTGATTCCGAGCCCAGTGAATTATAAACATATTTTATTTAACAAATTCATTTTTTATTACTGCAGTCAGCTCCTATCACGGTGGTTAAGGTTCTGTTTGCAGGTTCATAACTCGGCTATAACATTTTGCTTCAGGCGGGTACTTTGTTCTAATGACTCTTGGCACGAAATGTCATTATTAGAGCCTTTTTCTTTTAACACCAAAGAAAGTCTTAAAAAAAAAAGTGCTATGACTTAAAACTCCAACTTTTCAAACTCTATTATTTTGTGTTAAAGATATGCTTGTCTTCAACTTTAGCAGCAGCAACAACAAGCTATCAAACTTCAGCTCTCAAGATTCAAAAAAAGTCAAACAGCATGGAGCATCCACCTTGGTGCTACTCAGTGGGGTGCTAGTTGTATTTGTGGGGGGCGCAGTTTTCCTTGTGCAAACCTAGCTCGTACAAAGCAAGTCACACATTTAATGTTTCTCACGCCCAGTTCTGATCTTCCGTTCTCTTTTCTCCTCCCCAACAAATTGAGGGCAGGAGTTCGCTGCACAGACCAACAGCAATCCTACCTTTATGCGGTCTCTGTTTCATTCCATCCTCATGGAAGACTGACCTCTCAACATAGTGCCACTTTTATTTACTGGAGGTAAAATTAAAGATCAACCCATCTATCTGCTTAGCCATTGGTGGAACCTAGAGGCTCATCTCAGAATTCTTCTGCAGGCCATTTTTTCATCCTTTCAGTTTGCTGTTGGCTTCCCCTGGAGTTTAGAAGCTGCCAGGTTGTCTTTTCAGTGACAAGTGACTCTTGGTCATCAGCAGAGACCTACTCTATCTCTTTGTTCCCATCAAAGTGTATCAGCCTTCCCTCATGCTCAAAGGCCCCTGTTTTCCAACATGGCTGTTCCTATAACAACCAAACTTTGACAATAGTCTAGTTTGTGGTGACTCTTTATGTTGTATTTATTTTTTTTATTATTTAAATTTTTTAAAATTCATTTTATAGCCGGGCGTTGGTGGCGCACGCCTTTAATCCCAGCACTCGGGAGGCAGAGGTAGGTGGATCTCTGCGAGTTTGAGGCCAGCCTGGGCTACCAAGTGAGCTCCAGGAAAGGCGCAAAGCTACACAGAGAAACCCTGTCTCGAAAAGCCAAAAAAAAAAAAAAAATTCATTTTATATACCAACTACAGATCCCCTTCTCACGCCTCTTCCTGATCCCTTATGTTGTATTTCAGTCAGTGCAGACACTGATAAATCAGAAAAGAGACGGTGAAGCCTCACATCTGGAGGGCTCTTTCTGTGCCAAGCACCACCCTTTAGTTGATGGAGTAGTCAGGAATGCTCTCAGGGAGGGGGTGGTGGGGAGGCTCATAGAGCAGTTGCTGTTTGAGGATCAAAGTTCAAATACTTCGTGTATTTATAGGTGGTATTGCCACATGCTGCACTTGTAACTACTGAGGATTTTCATTTTAACAAGACACTCGTGGGTTCTTGGTCTTGATGCCTTATTCTAAAACAAAGCTGAATCTTAGGTACCATGGCTTGGGAGTGAGGAATAATTTTAAGTTTTTATTTATGTGTGTGTGTGCCTCTCTGGGTGTATGCCATGTTTGTGCAACTACCCTTGGAAACCAGAAGAAGGCATAAGATCTCCTGGAGCTGGAGTTATAGGAGGTTCTCAGCAGCCTGGTGTGGATGATGAAAATTGAACTCTGGTCCTCTGCAAGAGGGTATGTGCTCTTGACCCTGAGCCATCCTTCCAGCCAACAATTTCTATTTTTATATGTAATACTGAAAGCCCCCATTTAATCAGATGATAGTCACATATATTTCTTCTTAATGGTATCATAACTGAAATTTATTCTGATGTAGTTTGAAGAAAACATTATAATTTTTTTAAATTGAAAATTCTCACACCATTGTTAACATTTTACTTTACTGATCTTGTGTAGAGCTCTCTATACTAGTCCATCCTTCTGTCTGTGTCTGCCTATGGTCTTGGTGGTTGGACCATCCATCACTAACAGGTTTGGTGTTAGACAAGCCTGTCCTCCATTTTCAGATTGTCTCAGCCACTTCCGTAAAACCATTTTTGTGCATTTAAAATAGCGTTTGTTGTTGTGATTATTTTTAAATACAAACTCTTATTCCACAGCACAGGCTGGCCTTGAACTTGTGATCCTCATGACCCTAAGGCTGTAGTCATGCATCACTATACTGTGTGCGTGTGCATGTGCGTGTGCGTGTGTGTGTGTGTGTGTGTGTGTGTGTGTGTGTGTGTGGTTTTTGTTTACCTCTATGTCTACTTAGCATTCTATGAATAACAGTTAAAACCATTTGTAACATATTAACTTAACAAAACATCGGTTCCCATCAACCAAAAAGCTAAAAATGTCACCTGTTTTAACATCCAATGCCTATAGCAGAGATTTCCCCACTTTGCTTTAACTACCTACCTGTTTCCTGCAATGTATTTGAAAAGTGTCTTGATTTGTGACTTTTATTACTATGAAAACTTCATGAGACTCCATCTAAGCTGGATCACGGAATTTAGAGTGACCCAAATCTGTGTTCCTGGGCCATGGTCACTCATATATGGCTTCACAATAAATGATCTCATCTCCTTTTTGAGGTAAGAATTGTGGTTTTGCATCAAGACTTTTACTGTTTCCTCGAGGTAGGTTTGTATTGCTTTTGGGATCACTCATGCTTCTTTCCCCTGTACTTGCTTATTTAGTTTTTTAGTTAGTTTTGTTACTGGCAGAATTTTTCTCTTGATACCAACTAACTGGATTTGGTAGAGGTGGGTGTTGAGACCCCCAGACTTCATCACCTGCTCTCCTACACATCGGCACATGCCACCAGTTGACACCTTCCCCACAACACGGACTGTGACATGAGTGCTTGAAGTCTGTAAGAGCCCGTGGTGCTGGCACAAACGCGTTTCAGCTTTGTGTTGTTCTCACTTTTGGCGAACAAATCTCAGGAAGACATAAACACAATTGTCTATTTTGACTAAATATGACTTCTTCTTAAATACTCACAATGGGACTCGTCTTTTGAGAAGTTCTTTGTAACAATTACAAAGGGGCTCAGGAGGCACGTTCAATAATGGTTTCTCTCAAATGTCAGTTATTTATTAAAAGGAAGAATAGCTGTAGAGGGATTAAAAGATATATTTTTTTTTCCAATCTATGGTCCCTTTAAAGTTCAGGGATAAACGTTCAATTGCCTCTGCCTTACCTGTATCTTTCTAAAGAACCAACAAACCTGCTCCAGAAAAAATTCAATTTCTCCCTGAAGGGGTGTAAGTGAAGACAGGGGAACTCAAATTCAGATAAGATTGCTTGACAAGCTCTCCAGCATCAGATGAAGCCAGACAAGGATTGAAATAGCTGTGGGGAGCAGCAATTGGTGCCTGGTTAATTGTGTTAGCTGTACTTGAGAGACCAGGAGGACAGAAATTGTGGCTAAGGGAGAGCTGCCTTTAACATAGTCAGAATTATATCTCATTGTAATTATGCCTTTGCATAAATAATCTAAGAACTCAACTAGAAACCATTAAATATTTGGTATTCTCTTCTCAGGTAACTGGGAAAGATTGTGGATGAGGTCCAATGCTTTTTGTTGTTGTTGTTGTTGTTGTTCTCAATTAAAACTGCACTTCTATGATTTAGGGAATTATAATATTACTAGAATAGTAGCAAAGATATCAGGGGTTAAATACATGAGTGGCCTCAGGTTTTTGCCAATTTATCTTTTGCAGTCATCCTTGGCTGGAGATCATCACAGGACAGAAATGCTAGATACTGCGGTGCTGATGGGCAACCAGAGTAGCAAGTGTTAGCAGACATGGGCATTAGGTGAATCACTCAAATATTGCTGATAGTTACTCAAGAATATAGTGAAAGCAGTGTTACATTGCTGGGAACAAAGAATCAGAGTACTTGAGACATGAGTTCTTTTGTTTCTTTTCTGACCCTGACAAAACTGCAGTCCTCCCAAAGAGAAATGCAACACTGTGGCCTGTGCTTTTTTAGCTAAGATATCTGTTGACCAATGTCACTGTCATCTCCAGGGAACTAGCTAGAAAATCAAGTATCACCTGCCTCACATCTGGAACTTGGTGTTTGGAGCAATCTGTGTTTTGATAGACCGTTCCAGAAGAATCTGATATATTCAGGGGGTTTGTTTCACCTGCTGCTAGAATGTGGAATAAATGGATGCTATAGTTGATTTTTATTATGTTTTGCTGCTTTCACTCACACATCAGGGACTAAATTGGATGTCAAAGACCACACTTACCTAGGTGAGGGAAGGGAGGTGGGTGGAAAGGGAGATAACTCTGGGACTGCCATCTTCCCCAATGTATGTGAGTTAATAAGTAGACAGAGCATATGCAATGCTATGGTTAGATAGTAATAGCCAATTCATTTGGAATATGCAAGGAAGCATCTACATCAGAAATCTTCAACAAGTATGGCAGGGTCCTGTGCTGTTGTTCCCTTTGGGGGAGGGGGTCAAGTAGACACAGAGTCAACGACACAGACTCTGGGAGAATGTTGAAACAACAAGCTCAGTTTATTCAGGAAGAGGCAAGCCTTATGTACCCTCCACCCCACTCTGGGGGAAGGTCTGATGAATATGCATCCGCTGGTGTGACATGGCTGCCTCTCATTGGTTCAGATCATCTCCAGATCATGTCTCAGCTGCTGTTGCTAAGGCCCTTAGGCAGACCCAGGTTGGCTCTCAGAAAGTATCTTTTTTAACTGGTTTGGGCCAGCTGGCCCCTCAAGCCTGTTAGGGGATGAGCCATCTCACAACCAAAATCTGTGCTTCAATGAGAGTTATGGTAGCTACTTCCAGAGGAGCGAGTTGGGGCCTGGGTGGTGGAGTCAAATAAGTGAGCAAATGGGCGACCTGAAGTAAATAACCAGTGCATTAGCCCCTGGTTGGGCTGTGACATAGACATGATCTTACACAAGCCCCCCTCGTGATGCTGCATAGCCACCATCATCACATTTCCTCCTGGTTTGAGATTCACAGAGCAGAGGCAAGGTGCCACTTGAGATCATCCAAATAGATTTTGACTACAAAAACAGAACAGGGGAACTTCTTTTGCTGCCACTGGCTCGCTAAAATGAGTATCAGTTCACCTAAAAACTGAGTTTTTCTTCTGAGCAAGTGGTATTTCTTCCAGTGGGATTTCCTACCATCGCTTGCATGCCTCTAAGTTAAGTTGTAACACTCACTCCAATTCCCTCCTGTGTTCTAGCAAAGGGGAGAACCGTGGCTATCTGGGGAAAGCAATATTAAAATGCTATTAGGAAAGGAAGCACTAGATTCAGGAGGGAAAAGCAAGAAGCCACAACCAGCAAGCAAAAAAAAAAAAAAAACAAAAAAACAAAAAAACCTTCAAATTGAGTGGGAACATAGTTGCAATGGGTGGGATGGGCACTCTCAGGCCTGTGGTTTCTGAGCTCTGTAGTGTGTAGAGTTTCTCCTTTTGAGGCTCCAATGAGGGACCCTTATTGTGACTGCAAGATGAGAATGAGAAAAGTCCATGAGGAGCAGTGGATGCCCCGAAGCCCACCTCTCATTGCCCTGATATTCACTACCCTCTTTGGCGCTGTCTTCTACAGCTTCTAAATCTTAACGCAGAGCATTTGTGAGTTGGAAGCATGCTCAAACTCAAGCCCATGTGGAACAGACCTGTGGTGATATATTGTGTCCCCCAATATATTGTGCATCCTAATAAACTTATCTGGGGTCAGAGGACAGAACAGCCACTAGATAGACATAGAGGCCAGAAAATGGTGGCACACATGCCTTTGATCCTATCACTTGGGAGGCAGAGATCCATTCGGATCTCTGTAAATTCAAAGCCACACTGGAAACATCCAGGCATGGTGACTCACGCCTTTAATCCCAGGGAGTGATGGCAGAAAGCAGAAAGGTACATAAGGCGTGAAAATCAGAACTAGAGTCTGGTTAAGCTTGTAGGCTTTTGAGCAGCAGTTCAGCTGAGATCCATTTGGAAGAGGACTCAGAAGCATCCAGTCTGAGGAAACAGGATCAGCTGAGGAAGTGGCGAGGTGAGGTGGCTGTGGCTGGTTCTGCTTCTCTGATCTTCCAGCATTCACCCCAATACCTGGCTCCAGGTTTGATTTTATTAATAAGACCTTCTAAGATTCGTGTTACACAGACCAGAAGTTAACACTGCTAGCAATAGTTCTCACCAATGGCAGAGAAAAGCTGATGGATAAATACCCCAGTTTCCTTGCCCTTCAGTGAGCCGACTTTAAGGTAAGTCCTCCCCCTATGTCTTAGAGGTCCCAGAACAAGAGAGATAACAGCAGAGCTGTTGCCCATGATGATAATCTGCCCACGACCACACCTGCCTCAGACATCTGTCTTCCCTGGCTTACTTCGCTCCTACTAGATCACATCCCAAATATCAGTTGCACTCACATCTTCCTCTCTACTTCTGAGAAAATCTAACCTAACACGCCTAGGTTCACTGACAGACAGGTAATTATCAATAATAACAAAACCCTAACTTTTTGTTAGATGAGAACCCTCAGAGCTTCCTGGCTTCCCATCATTGCTTCAGGTTCTCTAGCTGGAACCAGAATTAGAGCCCCACATACCTCAGGAGTACGGTTACGGTATGTGAAGGGGGCCTGGAGTCAACTTGGTAACAAGGTCTTGAAGAAATCAACGCTTAGTTCCTGTGATCTGCACGCAGGTCCCTGTGGTTTTTTCAGCCTTTCCTTTGGTTGTCCATGCAACCCATAGCCCTTTGGTGATGTTTTAATTTATGCATTTGATTATACATACTCCTCTTTATGCTGTCACTGCAGTCCACACTCCCTTCAGACACTTGTTTGGTTTCAATGCTTAACTCTGTCCAGTCTCTCACCATTACCACAGAAATTCTCCTATCTGGCCTTTCTCCTCCCATTCATATGGTCAAGCCGTCTAGGACCCAGGAGTCCTGTTCATATGCATTGCAGCTTCTGGCTTGTTGCTAACTCTCCTAGTGCTTGTTAAGTCTGCTCCTCACTCTTTCCTTCACAAAAATAGGGAGATTGACCTGAATCATTGTTTCTCAATCAGGGACCAGTTAGGATGCTGGAGAAATACAAGCTGTATCATTCTCTTTTCTTTTTCAAGGACCACAGGTTCAGGAAGGCATGGGTTTGTCTCTCTAAGTTTTTCATTTGGGGTTACAAATATATCATACAAAAAGCACTGGGCATCTTATGTTCATCAGAAGCCTCACCAGACAATTCAGTGGTTCCAATGAGTCAAAATGTGGAGACAGATGAACATAGTTCCTTTTGCCCAGTGCCACCAATATAATGTTTAGGTGATTGGCAGAAGTTGGGTGGGTGGCCCATGTCACATTTGAGATTCATGCCGGAGATCTGGTTGTGAGAGTGGATGCTATTATCAAGAATGTGGTTGAGCTGGTGGACCCTGCAGTCAGGTGAGGAGCAAGCCATACTTCCCTTTCACAGGCATGAGGCTTAGTGACTCATTGTCCTATTCCCACAAGCATCTGAGCAAGGTTGGTAGAAGGCAGGTATCACTGCAAAATGGCCAGCTATAGATGGGCCTAGAAGATCGAAGCCCAAGAAAGGGGATCCAAGATAAAGCTTTAGAATATTTTAAAATCATGAAGGCAAGGAAAACACTGGAAAAGAATGATGACCAATGAGGTTAAGGAGCGTCAAAGAGGATATCTCTTGGAAGCTTTACTGTAGCTGAAGGTCACATCCCAGCAAGAAGACTGACCAATGACCATGGAGCTTCCAGAACGTTCCTGACTTAAAGCCGCAGGAACTCTGAAGGGTCAGAAAATAGCCTAGAAAACACCTGCTTCAAAGAACCACAAAAGGCTATTGTGAAAGGTATAAAAGTTCTTTTCAACAATGAATAAAAACCATTGCTTTAAAGCATGGCATTTGGAGTGGGGGGGAGTAAGAAGGAGTGGATTTGGGAAAGAAATGGCAAAACTAAGGAGTTTGGTGCTTGCAAATACAGGAATTCTTTGGTAAAATGACTCTTATGCCCCTTCTAGCTTAATGCCTGACATTATTCAAGTGCCACTTGACTTCTCCTCATCTTCAAGTTGGTCACACCTGCTCCTTTGTCTGACCCTCAGTGTTCCCCCTTGGTCCCATTGGTCCAGATTGAGCATTACCTGTGTCATTTGCTGTCTGCCCATCTGTCTTGGGTTTATTTGACATTGAAAAGTCTGGTCCATGTTTTAGACCCAAATCAAGCCTTTCTTGTACCATCTCTGACTGTTCCAGCCCTCCTGAGCCTCCTCTGGTGAGAGACCCAGTGGCTGGCAGGTCTGCATTACAGTTTAAGGACAGACTGCCCTGTTTTGTATCATTCTCCTAAGTGGGCTGATAATGCTTTAGAAAGCAAACAAATGCCCAGACGTACTTGTCCAGGGTACAATTTGGGGAGAGATTATGACTTTTTGATGAGTCTCATGATAATCTCCAAGAGGCATTGTACCTTCCAGGGCCAGAACCACCTTTGCAAAATGGCTCTGGACAATCCCTCTAATAGCTACCACTGAGTGCCTGTCACACATCCACTTGCTAAGTGTAGGTCTCCCACTTTGTTGTGTAATCTTTCCAAAATCCAGAAGTGTGGACACAAGTGTCTCCATTTTTCAGATGCAGAAAGTGAGGATCAGTGACTTGCTCAAGGCTTCGCGTTGGTAAAGGGATGGGATGCTGACCTGGAGAACAAGAATTAAAAGAGTTCTTCTGGAGTCTAAGCTTTACTTTGAAAGCCTCTCAGAGCAACAACCTCAGAGTATTGTTTCCTGTATCAATCTGCTTGTTTAACGAATAAAGCCCTAAAGGAATGTCAAGTTAGTGAAGACTCTTGAAAGGTCAGCCATAACATAGATGGAGAAAAACCAAAGTCATGCTCGGGGATGGGAAGTGCCGGGTCTGGTGAGATGGTGATGATTTTATCCAAGTGGTCTAGGAAGGTCTCAGCACGAGGGCGACACTGAAACCAAGCCCTTGGGGAAGAGATGAGAGGAAACCCTGCTGACACATGGAAAGGCAAGTTCAGGTGTGGAACAGAAAGAGTAAAGCCATGGGGGTGGGGCAGGATGTCAGGTTTGTTTCCAGACCAGCAGGGGGGGGAGGGGGGGGGAAGGGACAGAGTGGCTGTTGTCAAGTGGCCAACCTAGTGGGCAGAAATAGGAGACTGTGAGACTGTGCTGGTCCTCGTGGTTTTTTCTGATTTTGTTTTTTTTGGTTGGTCGTGCGTGTGTGTGTGTGTGTGTGTGTGTGAGAGAGAGAGAGAGAGAGAGAGAGAGAGAGAGAGAGAGAGAGAGAGAATCACATATCTTCTGGAAACTATGAAAGTTTTTTTGTATGTTTGGAATTTTTTGATCTCCATCCTCGGGTACAGCAGGATGTCATGAAGTTCAACAACCTTGACCATGGAGGCTGTTTTGTTTTTGTTAGAATCCATGTTAGATGGAGACCCCAGAATCATATCCGGACTTGGGATCCGAGCATAAGTAATTTACTGGGGAAGTAGAGGGAGGTGACCAATCTTGGCTTAACACCAATTCACCGACCACCGCCTAGGAAGTCCAATAGGTTATAATCAGCTGTCCCACGTAAGGAGCAAAGAAGCTGGGTATTTATACACCGTTCCCTGTTGGCAGTCAAGGGCTGCTTCTGGGGTGCACTGGCTCTCCAGGATGTCCACTCAGCTCTATGGGACGGATTAACAGGGAACTCTCATGTCGGTCCTGGCTGGCAGGAAGGTTCGAAGTGCTCAGAATTAAGGGAAGGGAAGTCTGTGGGAGGGCGGGGCCTGTGGGAGAACTAGACTTGCTGGCTTCATTTTAATGCTTTCAAATGTATCTTTGGCCACCTGTTAAGAGAGGGGAAACAGGAAGTGTGTCCATCCACCATCCCATCGAGGCTACTTTGGCTGGAAGGAACTCTCAGGAATCAGTGGGAATGTGAGATGAACATACAGATCACTCACACCTACTTCTGTCTCTGTCTCTGTCTCTCTCCTCTCTCCCTCCCTCCCTACCTCCCTTCCTTCTCTCCTTCTAAAGCAGAAGACAGCTAATGTGTAAAACACACATCAGTTTCAAACACAATTTTTTTTTTAAAGGAACGAGAGAGAACATTTATTGCTAATTGCTATTATCAGGGTGAGGATTATATCTTGGCAAACTGCACGGGAGCTTTCACAGAGATCCTCATTAAAATCATCTGTGATTCATGGAGACTTAGTCTGGCAGATGACAGCCCTGCAATTCATACTGTCAGGGAGAGCAACTACAGGGATTAGGGAAGAGCATTTCTTCTTACTATCAACCATTCCTTGTGCCCTGCTGTCCAGGATGTCGCTTCCGTAGTGAGATTTTCATAAGCAGAGAAACCAGGAAACCTCCCTCCTCCAGCATGTCTCATAGCCAAGCACTGTGCTCCAAGGAAGGTTGTC
Source organism: Peromyscus attwateri (assembly GCA_902168425.1). Taxonomy (NCBI): domain Eukaryota; kingdom Metazoa; phylum Chordata; class Mammalia; order Rodentia; family Cricetidae; genus Peromyscus; species Peromyscus attwateri. Next base: position 18,179 of record CABHPP010140314.1, read on the forward strand.
CAGCCCTTGGAAGAAGCAAACAGACCTCCTCTCTGTGCCAGTCGGTTTCTGGGATCTGGCAGCTTGGAATGGGTTTGCAGAGCCTCAGAAGCTTGGCGCCCCTCCTCTTTCCTTCCCACTCTTGCTGTTATCATGTCGCGTTGCTTAATGCAAATTGGTTCTTGGATTTGGTGTGGCACACTGATGTATTCTTCACATGAGGGTAGCCTTTAGGACCGGAAAAGAATTTAGTCACATTTTAACCCCAGGCCCAAGATGGTACATTTCAAAATAACAAACACTAGCTGAATTGAAATTGACATGATAAATGTTTTGTTGCCACAAAAAAATCAAAGCTTCCAGCATAATTACTAGCCACAACACCCAGGTATGTAATTCTGGCACAGTGACTTGACATTAACTTGTACAAAGACTTCTAGAGAATCTACTATATAGCAGCCACTACAAGTACTGTCTGAACACAAGGAAGACACAGTTTTGAACTCAAAGGACTCACAGTCTCATGAACAGTTGGTAGAACATGGGAAATACTAGCACCTCTGTTCACAGCCTGTTGTGGTCCTGGCTTGACTAGGTTGTAGAAGGCTTAAGGCAAAAAGGTATAAGGTGTTGGTTAAGTTGGAGAAGGGCTATCACAAAAAAGCAGGCTTTTTCACAAATCCATCAGAAACATTTATGCCGGTAGGTCACTTATGCCAAGGATCTGGAGTGTTCACCAATCAACAGCTACCATGTCCCAGGAGCTGTTCTCTCAGCAGCTCAGGACAGGGTATCTTGAAGAGGAATGACCTTTGCAGGGATTTTCCGTTTGAGGGATCTGTACTATGTGGGAGTTGACTTGTCTGTATCCTGTGTCCGTAACTGGTAATTTCCCCTTGTCACAGGATTTCTTTCCAGGCTCATTCTGACATCTTCATGTGTCATGGTGGTGCTGTTGGCTATGGCATTCAGGTTCAGTGTCGCTCAGAGCCAACCTCTCCCAAAGGGCAGCACAAAGGTCAGGGGCCCCCATAGCCAAAATGTAGCCCAAAGGTTTGAACAGCTTTCTGCAGCAACTTGTCCATTATGTTAGTCTCCACGTGAGCTAACAATTGTACCAATAACTATAAATCCAAATTTTTAGAAACAAAGGGGAGTGAAGGAGAAGGCAAGCTCAAACATTTGGTTAGAAAGAAAACACATCAATTTAGGGCCAAGAAGATCACTCAGCAGATAAGGGTGCTTGCTGCCATGGCTAACAATCTTGAGTTTGATTCCTAGAACCAACCTGGTGGAAGAAGAGAACTAATTAATGCCTTTAAATTGTTCTTGGACATCTACATCTATTCTGTGGTGTGTGCACCTGCCCTGACAAACACAATGTTTAAAAATATCATTTTTATCCTTAAATCACTTGTAAATCTGGAGTTGCACATCACAGGTAGATGTCCCAGAGACAAAGACAATGGCGACTTGTAGAGGAAGTGTAGCTAAAGCACCCCCCAAAAGGAAACATCATTTGTGTGTCAGTGTGTGTAGTCAACCAGAGATGTCAACCAGAGCACTAAGAAGCAGCCAGTCTCTCTTAAAGCACCACCCTCTAGATGAGTGCTATGCACATAGCTCTCTAACACAAACATAAAGACGTGCTGTGGGATTCCTAAGCACTTACTTCTGCTTTTAGATGTGTAGACCGTGTGTCTAGAGCTCCGGGCGGTCCAGCTTCAATGTGATGTTGAAGTCGTGGTCAGCATCATGAGATAACCTGTGTGCATCAGGTGTCTGTGTTAACATGCATGAGAGGGTAAGAACAGGAGAGATGGAAAGACTTACGAAGAATCCCCGTGGCAGCTAAAACAAATCCAGGCAAAACAGTGTCTACAGTAGGTTTAATGAAAAACAATTTCCTCAAAATGACATCCAATATTAAGGGACACATTTCCTGTTCTACAGATGCTATCAAAGTATAAACATAATGCAAAGATAATACTTAAGGGACTCAAAACATCACACAAATTGCTTGATGTAAAGTGACAAAATAGTCTGTTGTTATTGTGTGCTGCTTGGCGGAGTTCTTCCTTTGTTAAACATTAGAATAAAGTGACATCAGCTTGTCACTTAGCAAATGGTCCTCTGCTTTCTAAACCGTCCAGCAGATGGTCTAGGTGATAAAGTGCAGCCCCAGTGTGATTGTGTTTTTGCTAGCAGCCTCTACCCCACCCTGCTACAATCACTCAGCTTTTCTCTGTCAGGCCACCTCATCAGGCTGTCATTCCTCAGTGTCCCACACCCCAGGTCACATGCATCACAGTCAAGCCACAGAGCTCTAAAGTTAAATTACCCACCTTCTTAATGTCAACTCCTTCTGTGGATTTTCTTACCCATCCTTCATGTGCTCCCCCCTCAATCTCCGCAAGGCTACCCTCTTAACGTCCCTGCACTGAGTCGAAAACTCCTGGAATTCTCTAAGAAAGAGTGAGGTTTTCCTCTCACGGTGTAGCTTCCTCTTTCTCTTTACAGAACACAAAACTGGAGAAAGCCAAGCCAGATACTACCCCTCCCAGCTACCCCAACAGTCAGAAGAAAGAGATTAGCATAGATTCGAGTTTATCATAGACAAGAACTCCCAGAATTCCAATGGTTGAACTTTCCTTTTTCCCTCAGATGGAAAGATGAGGATCCAGCAGATGATGGGTTTACAACTGGCTGGGGTTAGAAGTAGCCCTGAACCTTCTGTGGATAGTTGCAAGCTGGCTTCTTCTAAAATGTGGTTTTGTGAATTTAAACTGTTACCGTCTATTCATGAACCTACTAAGTATAGATTTTTTTTCCCCATGGTTAATCTTTATACTCATTGATCCTGAAAAAGAACTAGGAGCTGGTTATATTTTAGAGATCAGAAAAAGGAACAGTCCCCATTGGAAGGAAGAGATATAGTGACCCATGAGAGTGGGCAGATCTTGAGAGAGGGAGATAATGTTGACCCCTGAGAGACCCATAGAAGGGCTAGTCACCTCTGCAAGAAGAACATTTGTTCACAGAACCACTGTGTCTGTGGATGGTTTCTGAATCAGAACAAGAAGCATGTAGTTGCCCACCATATTTAATTACATAGCTGCATAAAAGTAAGAAGTGATTCTGCTATCATTTCTTTCACAAATTATTACAAGGTGAAGCATGGAATTCTGAGACATAGGTAACCAACATCATATTTCTAACGGGACCTGGTAAATTATCTGTTGGTAGTTCACGCTGTAGGTGGTGGGGAGTGAGCAAGGATAAAGGAAAGACGGGACCTTTATAGGAAACACTCAGTGAGCTGAATTCATGCTACAATTCAGTGACCTGAGAAATGGGACTGTATATCTGACTTTCAGCACCATTAGACCTATGGCTACAATGATGATGTCGAGAAGGTTTTAGCTAGGACTTGAAGAATCTGAGCTTGTTTGCTTTCTGTAGGTCTTCAAGCATACTGAAAGTGATCCCACACTACAGCCTTCACAGTCAATTTAGCCAAATACAGCAGCATCTGATTTGTTTCAATTGGCCGTCTAGCCCAACCAGCTATAGGTGTTATCTTGACTGTAAACAGCTTGCTAGCATTCCATTTCCCATGGAAAGGAGATCAATACTGCACTAAAACTCCCAAAACATGACCACATGAATCCCCAAACCATGCCTCTTCGGATTGCTTCCAGAACCAATTTCCTAACTATCAGAGTCTATCAGAATGCAGAAAACATAAAGTAATTTTAAAGGTAAAAATTCAATTATGGCAATATACTATTGGATAATAATAGATATACCTAGCCAAGACTGTCCCTAGAGCTGGGGTGAGATGCTCCAGGAAGGGACATTCTTCCTTATAAAGATGACATGTAGACCTCCCAGGGGCCATTGGGTGTAATTCTTTTTTTTTCTTAAATTTTCGTTGTACCACTGCAAAGACAAACTAGAGGTTCTGGGATCAGCAGAGGGTACCTAGACCATAGGTCTCATTGGAAAATAATTGGCCCTCGGAATGTCAGCACTCCCCTCGGAAGCCAGCTGGAAGAGGCTGTGGAAGGAAGACGTGTGTGTTCCACACACTACTGGCTGTGATCTATGTGGGAGCAAAGTCCACTGCAGCTGAGTGCTGTAAAAGCTATGGGCCTGAAGAAGATACCTGCTGAGTACTGGATGCTAGGGCCGGGGTCTAGGAAACATGCTGAATGAGTCTGGAAAAAAGCACACTGGAACCAGGAAGAGAGATTCTTCCAACCCAGAGTCTATCATGTGGGCATTTTGAAAGGCCTTTTATATACTTTATCTCGTTTCCTGTTTAGTACCTTTGCACTGACACTATATATTAAAATAAACTGCATCTATAAGTGATTTACTCAAGGGCAAACACTCTTTGGGGACAAATTTGCTTTGCTTACAAAGGTGATATACCATCTGGGACACCATCGCTGTGGAGTAGAGCAAAGAGGAGTCTCTGAGCAGGCGACAGGGACAGTTTGGACAGTGCAAGGGTAGCATTACACCACAGCAAATGTCCCGGCACACAATAGACACTCCCATTTCATTCACAACCTCCAACCCTGTCCACCTGAGTACAATGCCTGGAACCCTCATAATGGATGAAGACTCTTAAGGGTTATCCCCTGACCACTACATGAGTCTTGATATCTTGATATGCATACACATGCAGAGAGAGAGAGAGAGAGAGAGAGAGAGAGAGAGAGAGAGAGAGAGAGAGAGAAGACTGAGGCAGGAGCATCAAGAGTTTGAAGCTAGCCTGGGATGTATAGCAAGACCTGTCTCAAAACAGCAAACAGAGAAGAGGATATTACATAGTTTAATCCAATTACTCTATGAAGCAGGGACCTTGCAATGATCTTATTTCAGTTTTAAGAACTCATCAAATTGGCCAAGGGGACACAGCTTACATGAGTCAAAATCTAAAGTTTTCCCCAGCAGGCTCCTGTTCCCAGCTCATGGACTTGCCACTTCATAGCAAAGAAAGAGACGTTGTGGTACCCAAGCCATGTCAGCTCACAGAGCCAGGCTCAGAGAAAAGCTGTTCTCTGTGAGTTTCTCTTTTCTTCTTAGTCTCCCCCTACTCTTCCCACGGGGGAAGCTTTCATTTCTTCCATTCATTTTTGGCCATTTCTTGTGCAGTGGCTGGAAAAACACCCACTCTTATATCTTCTGTGAATGTCTCAGGGTTGAGGAGTTAAAAAAAAAAAAAAAAGACCATGCCAGAGGAAATGGGTGACTTATCTGGTTGGAGGGAAGGAGGGACTGCGCACAGTCAAGCCTATTATGTAAGAGACGATGAGGGCTGTGCACATACCATCTAATTTTCAGCACGAATCATAATATCACATTCATGTTGGGGCTGAGAAAAAAGTCTTTTTCTTAATTCTTTTGATTGAGTAGAGTCAGGTGGTCTGTCACGCACAGTGTCATCCTTGTTCCCAAAGCAAACCTAAACAGGTGCATGAACACTTCCCACAGCTTGCTGAACCTCGCTTATGGATGGAGGAGTCCTGAGCCAAGCCAGATGGGCAGAGGTTCCCAGCATGGCTGGCAGTGTGACCATGGGAGTTCTGCTTTGTGAAGCATGGGAGTGTGGGATTCCAGAGGCTGAGGACAGAGAATGAGAGGATTTCTAGAGACTGTCCCAGATAGATCATTTAAAACTATTCTTCTTGGAGAAGGACACTTCGAGCCTCCCATGGTCACCCATTCTCAGGGTTCCAAGCAGCCCAGTTTCCGCAATAAGAATGGGATGGCTTTATAAAAATTTCTCACACTGGTACTTTAATTAAAAGAAAATCCTTCTATGTTCTGTAGCATTTAAAAGCTTCATTGTAATAATGTTTGCGGAAATAAAGGCTTTCTTTGTATGCTTTGCAGACACATCTCCATGGCAGTGAGGGTTGCTGGAGAGACAGAGCCTCTTGAATGTACTATGCAAATTTATGAAAACAACATGTAAATCAGTAGAGTTCTAGTGATTCAAAACAAACAAACAAACAAACAAATGAGAGAAAAGGGAGTGATTGCTATGCCACATGGGCGATTCCTGACTGCATCCATAGGATTGTCCAGGTGTGTGTGTGTGTGTGTGTGTGTGTGTGTGTGTGTGTGTGTGTGTG